>JACDJE010000402.1:847936-878169 GCA_016647715.1 Pavo muticus | reverse complement strand
TATATATATATTAGCTGTGTTGTTTTTATAATGATTGCCAGCTGTTAAGTAAGACTTCCACAACAGTAAAGACCTTTTCTTCAGGTCCACATGGCTGATCACAGTGCTGATATTCTTCTCTCCTGACATGTGCAGAACACAATTTAGAACGTCAGTGGAAGTTCTGCATACATATGGAGAGGAGGCTACAGGAGATGACATTTTCCATGTGGCCCTGAGATGAAAATTTTGCCCTAAGATAGTTCCTTCAGTATGTTTTTTTCCACTGCAGCAGTCATTTTTACTTTTATAAAAAAAATGAACCTCTAAGACAATGTAAAGGAATACCATTTGCCAAGGGACTGTTTGATATGTAGGTCTATGTTTAAATATCAACATGAAACATTCACTGAAGAAAAACTAATGATGGTAGAATTTTTCCATGAATGATCCTTACAGGTTTTATTTCCGATCTACATCATACCCAGTTAGACAGACCAATCTTAGAGCAGACTACAAACTATGATATTCCACATGCACAACTCTAATATTTTTTTAATTCTGTGATAATGCTTCAAAAAATGTTGACTGGAAGTGTCATTAATCTCAAGAAGTCCTGAGGAAGAAGTAACAGAGTATGTAGCTTAACAAAATAACATTGCATATAAAATAACAAATAAAAAAACCAACCTGATTCTGCTTCTTTGCTATTACTATTTTTTGAAGTTTAAACTATCATGAAACACTATCAACTTCAGTGTTTTCTTGTTCATATGCTAACGAATAAAGTGATTGATTCTGCAAAATTAGTTTTCCTAACAAAATATCTAACAAAATGTTTTGTTTCTGTTGTTCCCCTCCCCCCACCTGTTCTTAGCTTGGTAGCTACAAAGGAAACAGACAGTGCAAGATCCCGTAGCATGCCAATGTCGCCATCTGATTTCTTGGATAAGCTAATGGGTAGGATGTCGGGCTACGATGCAAGGATCAGACCAAATTTCAAAGGTAATTTCAAACCTAAACTTCCAAATAATTCAGTATTTCTTCTCGCAAAAAATACGGAAAAAAATATGAAAACCTAGAAATACACTTCTTTTTTTAAAGTGAATTTACTTTTCTATTATGGTTTCAGTAGTATTACACTCTATTCCTGTCATTTTCACAGCTCAACTAATGCAGATTTTTGAAAATTAGTCATAACTATATTTGGAAAATTAGTCATAACTATATACTGTCTAATAGTTTTTTTTCCTCTTTCCCGAAATACTTGTTAATGGATTTGAATTCCCATCTTGCACAACAGTAGTCTGAAGTAACCTAGAAAGGAAGTAACATGAAACACCTGCCTGATGCTGAATATAAGGAGTATATTAAGCACATAACAATCAGAATCAAACTCAAGAGTTTGTCTTAGTTACCAAATCTATCACAAAATTCTCCTGTAACATTAGATTCCTATCATGCCTCAAAAGGGACTGTATTTCCTCTTGTTCTTTACCCTACTCTCAATTCTCCACTGAAACTGCAAGTTCTTGATAACTGAAATTATCTGTTGGTATGTGCCTCATTGACATTCATCATAAAGAAAATTCAAGTAAGATTAGAAGTACAAAGTTTGCAAATGCAAATATCACACCTTCTTTAGCACAAATCATACTACTCAAATGCAGGCATGTTAAATTAGAATATTTAATAAAAAGATAACACATACATACCTGATATGTTATCATGCAATTACACAAACAATTATACCCAAAAATGCCACACATTCTAGCTTTTGCAGTCTGGGAACTTCAGGTAGATTTGATACTTTTTTTTCAGAATGCAAAACTCCAGTAATATAGCAGAACTATACTTAGCCCTAATCCTGAATCTATAGATCAAGCTACTAGTCTTTAAAATTCTCCAAAACACAAACACTTTTATAGAAAGGATAAACCTGTTGTGATTTAAAATATCACTCTTATTTTGGCTTAGTTGCCTCTTCCTCTGCCTTCGTTGCAATGAGTTCTCTTAGCTCTAGCTTTTTAAGATGAGTTTTCCTATATGTTTACTACAAAACTTTCTCTTCGAGCAGACAAGCTTTCCCCCTCTGAATCATTTGCTGCTACCTTTACATGTTAATCCTTATCTGGCACTGATTTTTATACTTTGACATTGCCATACCTCAGTAAGTAATAATGACTCTTAAGCATTGTTATTTGCTACTTTTGCCAAAATATGCCCAGAATTATTCAAAAGGACAAAGTAAGTAGTTTGTCATCTTACTTCCTCACCAGTAAGCCATGAACAGTTGGTGCTGCATGTATAAACTCATTATCAAGGATTTAGCATAAAAATGGTTCATTTTTAGTAAATTAGCAGTGCTGATCTTTTCCAAATAAGATAAACATGAATTGGAAATTCAAACACATTGCTAAAAGATTTACAACAATGATCAACATCCCTCATGTCTATACAGTACAAGTCCCTCAGGCTATGCTTGCCTGAAGTACCCTGAGGAATATTTCAGTGATGTGCTTTCTGGAGGGTCAATGTATCAAACAATATTTGCAAAGCAATGCAAAACACTCCACATCTAAAACTGCTTGCTTACATGAATAGAAGCTTTTAATTTATTTTTGATCCTGTCTTAGTTTCAGCTGGAATGGATTTTTCTTCTGAGTGTCTGGTATGATGCTACTTTTTGGTTCTAGGATAAAAACAATGTTGATAACACACTGATGTTTATAGCTGCTGCTAAGAAATGTTGTACAGAGCCAAGGCCATTCACAGTGCAGGGCTCAAGGAACTGGGAAGAAGCAGAATTAGGACAGCTGACTTACACTGGCCAAAGGGATATCCCATACCACATGACATTATGTGGAAGGATTTTTGAAGGGGGTGGGAGTTCATCTCACTTTCTTCTGCTGCTCAGGGGATGGTAAACAATTGCTTGTTATATATATATTCTTATATATGTGTGTGTATACATGTATACACACACACACACACCTTATCCTTTTTGCTATCTTAGTAAATAGTTTTATCTCAACCCACAAGTTCTACTTCTTCCCCCTTCCTTGGTTCTCTCCCATATCCCACTGGGAACGGGGCTGAGTGATACTCAGCCACCTGCCTGGTTAAACCATACACATCCTTATTAAACTTATCATGCCTTGTTCCCATAGTATTCCCCTTAGCATGTAAACTACAGGTTGAACCTAAGGTAACACTGTGAGGGGCAATGAAAGAACTCAAAAATCTAAACTCTGCAGTTCTTCATTTTTTGGGTCTCCTGAAGCCCTACAAATAAGGGCTAAAAATTTGGAGATTACAGCTTAGGGATTGACTTGGGGATTGGATTTTGGAGTTTGTCATAGACACAATGCAGTCTTCTGATGGGACTACACTGAAGAACAGACAGATGTTTAGAGATTAATGAATTCAGTGTAGTACTTCTTGAATATATAATTCAGAAGACTCAGAGCCTTGTTTTGTAACTGTTGGAATTTAAAGAGACAAAACCTAATTTGACATTGTTCTTTTTCAAAAAGTGCACATTCTAAATCTTCTAGACAGCTATGCAGTTTGAACAAATCTGCCCAGCATGATTCAGATCTATCACTAAGAATAAGTGTCTCCTTAAGTGACTTTGCCACTTTCTTGTTAGCTGTGTTTGTCCTAGAACAAATCCTGCAGTTTCGCTTTTATGAGTTTTTAATTTGGTAACAGTTTTAAAGAAGTAGATCTAATAAAAGATCCCAGATAATCATTTTATGCTTTTTTTTCTTTCAATAACATTTCTGCATGGGCAAGATTTTAAACTAACATCTTTCCATCGCAATTGATTGTGGTCAGTAAAACAAAATCGTACCTTTTGTCTGAGTTCTGTGCGTCTCAGTAAGGAATTTTGAGTATCTATTCTTGTTTAACAGGAAGAATAGAATGAAGGTGATACTGTTAGCACTTGTTTAGATAGGAAATAAAACAAATGAATAGATCTTGTAAAATATATGTTCAAAATATTATAGTTACATAAGACTTTTATTTCCAGTAAATCCAAACTGTAGCAAGATGTTTATCTTACTTAAATATCCCACATCTCAGACACTTAAATGTGCAAAATACTTCACTTTCAAATGTGGACACAGTCATGAAATCCATATCTAAAAATCATCATGGACTCAAATAAGACTCAGAAAAAAATAGATAAGAGGTGCTATATTTTTAATTAATACAGCACACATTGTATCCTTTGGAACAATGTCATAAGGTGTGAACTTTTAGTTTCATATAGGAAAGTCTAAATTCTTCTCCTGCCTTGATATTGACAAACAGCATTCAGCAATCATTAATTTAGGAACTTCTTAAGCCAGAATCTACTTGAATTTACTTTTGGCTTTTCCAGTGTTTCATGGCAATAAAATTGTGATGTTTTGCTATTGTGCAAAGTATCACTTTTTTTATTTAGTTTGAATGTGGTGATTATTTTATTGCCATGTGTCTTATTAAGAAATGGAGGAAATTCCTTTTCACCTTTACAGATTTTTGTACTTATTTATTGCTCTCCACTATACTCCTTTTCCAAAGCACTGTTCTACTTACGCTGTTTTTGCTCAGCAGTAGTTTATGGAGTTTGTCAACCTTGACTGCCTTCTTGACATCTTTTTTCTCCCTAATGTATCATTTTAAGTTGGACAGAAATTTTGAAGTATTCAGGATGGAAGTTCATGATCTACTTCTATGGCTGCCCATCTATATTCATGTCTACAGAACATGCTTTCAGTGAACCATCCATAATGCATCTATCAACTCCTTTCTGCTCAGAAATCATTAATTTAGAACTAATTAGTATGAAGGCACAATAAGGATTGTTTTGCATTTGACTAACACTGAATGTCTTCAAACAATTATTTTTTTAATCTCTAAACCATTTCTAAATTGCTTTTAGTTTCTATTTACCCTATTTTTAACTAGCTATTAACTATCTGTTTGTAATGCTGCTTTTCAAATTAAGCATCAGTGTTGTAGCTATTTAGGGTTTATCTCCTTTATGAAAGCAACTATATTCATAAAGAAAAATTACACTTTAAAACAGCGCTATTTTAAGCAAGATAATATCATGCCAAATTTGAAATTATGACAAGTAATACAACAGATATTTCAGAAAGGAAAGCTGCCTTGGAATCAAATTATCTAACAATCTAACACAGCCAGGAAATACAATTATCTCTATGACAGTTGTTAGTAGTTTCTAGTGACTCTGCCTTTGTTCACCTGCCCTGTTTTTTCCATTTTCCTTGATCATCTTCAGGAGTTCATTCCATATATCAATGATAAGCCTTTACTGAATTCTAAGATGTATTAAATAAGCTTACCTGCTCTAAATAATTAACAAAGTTGCAAAATGACTGTAGTGTCAAAGTGTTTGTAGAATGATACCTCTTTACCTGAGAATTCCGCATTGCACATGTATCCTTGTGTATTAGAATGAAGTACATGTAGTGATGCTTTGTTATAATTGCCATGCAGTACTTAAAAACAATTATTTTTTTGAGGAAAGAAAGCTAGATGTTCCAAGATATGTCCTGTTAGCAGAGCTTCCAATGAATATTCTGATTCTTCAAATATGTAACGTCAACTCCATTGGTCACATTAAGTTTTGCTAGTTGTAAAGCACCAGCAGTGGCAGAATAGCCTATTACTTCAGTGACTCTTAGGAAATAAATATTACATAAGTATTTGTAAGACCAGGTATAGATCTTTCATTATTAATGGTTGCTTATTACTGGAAAAAGCAACCAGCATTTCCAGTGCTGAAATGGGTTGTTGATACATGAATACAAAGGTGCAGGAGAGCGACAGAAGAGCCTTAAGATTGAAAAACCTTGTTTCCATTGCACATAGACATAGATTGATAAGAAATAATGGAGAAATTAGGATGCTATGTCACAATGCCATTTTTAGAGAGACTTGCAGAGAAGTAATTTAAAACCTTTTCCATGAAGAGATGGCTTATTGTTTAGTTATTGTAATGACTGCTCTACCAGAACTGATGCTTCACAATTGCAAGATAAAGCAGAACAGCAGTTAGCTAAAGACCCACAGTAACAGAAAAATTCAGCTTTAAATGGATTCATAACTATTTTTTTGAATTTAAAAGAAATGAGAATAGAATCTAAGTCATTCTTCCTTATTCACATTTGTTCCTGTCAGTAGCAGACACGAGCAGCAATAATGTATTTCAGTTACCAGTGATGACAGATAATGTTAAAAGCTGCCTTGAGAGAAAAAGGTCACTTTTCCCCCTAACTGTTGTAAAAAGTAGCATACATTTTTCACTTTAAAAAACACATTAAAAAAATATACATTTCAAATTTAGTTGATTTTCTACTGTCTTTCTCTTCTTTTGTATATAATTCTCTGTGCAAGTTCATAATGAACTCCTTGTCTTTCTTTATGCTAGAACTGGCCAGTCTGGTAGTGTAACTTTGAGAAAAATTGAAAGGAATAATCTACTACATACCAGAAATCATTCAAATTTTGCATTAAATGAGTTTTGAATGTTACAGTATTTCCTCTTATATCAATAAATATTGTTTCATAATAGTTTACTACATCAATTTGTTTTAAAATCACTCAATGTGAATCAATTTTGGAGTAGACACTNCCCTTTTGCAGGCCCTCCAGTTAACGTCACATGCAACATATTTATAAACAGCTTTGGATCCATTGCAGAGACAACTATGGTAAGACATCCTAACAAAAAATGTTTAAAGTTCAAGTTAAAGATAAATAATAAAGTTAAAAAATCAAGGTAGAACTTCTCTTAATATGGAACTAAATGAAATAAATCCTCTTCTGAAAACAGAACATTTAATTTAGCAATTGAATTTTTCTAACAGAAAATACATTGTCACACTATCATCAAACATAAAAATAAAAGTTTTTATTTTTATTTCTCCATAAGTTTTATTTAATAGTTGTAATGACTATTATTTTCCATTAGATGGGTATTAGCTTCTATACTGTTCCACCTTTCTAACCTCGAAAATCTCCATTCATTGTTAAATGAATTATATTTTAAATTTCACTAAATATAGTACATATGAGGATATATACTTTATTTAAAAAGTCTTTTTTTTTTATAGACATAGTGCAGAGAGAGTAGAATCATAGAATGGCTTGAGCTGAAAGGAACCTTAAAGATTATCTGGTTCCAAACTCCCCTGTCATGGGTAGGGTTGCTTTCTACTAGATCAGGCTGCCAAGGGCCCCATCCAACCTGGCCTTGAACACCTCCAGGGATGGGGCATCCGAAATTTCTCTGGACAATCTGTGCCCATGCCTCATCAAATAATTTCTTCCTTATCTCTAATCTAAATCTCCTTCCTTTTATTTGAAAACCTTTCCTCCTTGCCCTGTCACTAGCAGGCAGTGTAAAATGTCAGTTTACATCTTATTTCTTAGATCCCTTTAAATACTGAAAAACTACAATTTGGTCTCCCCTCTCTTCTCCAGGTAGAATAACCCCAGTTACCTCTGCCTTTCTTTGTAAAAGCTACAGCTGACTAGCAGAGGATGGTTTCGATCCATCGACCTCTGGGTTATGGGCCCAGCACGCTTCCGCTGCGCCACTCTGCTGTTACTGTAATGCTAAAATGGGGATCTGGTGTATAAAACTTCAGTATGAATTCTAAGTGGTAAATATAAGTGGATTGTACAGCTTTTGTAGACACGCAGTCTGCCTGATCTTTACATGCCAGGAAACATAGTGGCAGATGCTGCTGAGAGACATGGACAAATTCTTCTAGGTAGGAAATAACTTTTTTTCCCACCAGGTTGCAAATCCCAGATGGATATGTATTCAGGTTTGATCAGAGGACTAAGCACTGTTCACATGATTAGAATAGTACTCTACAGCTACTTTTGAATGACTCTGGAACAGAGCCAGTAAAGTAAAAAGAATCAGCAACAAGATCACTCTAAAAAGGGTTTCTGGAAAATCGATGTTGTTACTACTAAAAGAAAAAAAGTCCTGCATTTGAGAAGAGGATACTTTACATTTCAAATGTAGTAAAAACCAAACAATAAAAAAAACAGATTATAAACACTTCTTTAAAAAAAATGTATTTACATGTAATACCACAAAAGTATCTAAAGTGCAGGAATCAAATGGGTGAGGCCAGGCTCTCTTCAGTATTGTGCAGCAGCATGCTTGTAGACTACTTGCATCCTTTAGTATATTGTTCATCTCATTTAAATATGCACAACAGTTCTTTGAAATTGGAGACCAAGAACATTTAATCCTAATAAAAACTATGAGCTAAAAACATTCCCTAATTTGAGCAGTCAGTTGGAACCTGTGCATAATACAAAATAAATACCATATTAATAATCTATATTAGGAAATAGTTACACATTTATAATGGAGTCGTATTTTTTTCCATGTTGCCTTGAAAGCAGACTGATTAAAATAGTTGAGATATACTGATGTACTAACTGGAAATGTTTGTAATGGATCAGGTTGTACATTACAGAAAATACCGAAGTTGTTCAGAACCAGAGGCCTTCTCATTCTATTGAGAATGTGTTCCAAAAGTGGGCAATTAAGCACAACCTTGGTCTTAAGGGAAATGTTGCATCATAATGCCAATATTCTGTTTATAACATTCACTAACAGCTCAGTGCAGAACTTTGGCCTATCGTCAGCAGCTGTTGAGCTCTTAGAGACTCAAATCTTGCATTTTAGAACAACTGCTTTTATGCAGATAGGACTTTTGATTGTATGTATTGTTTATCTACTCCACTGAACTGAAAAGGAATATCTTCTGAGAAAGACATTAGAACCTTTCTATCTTAAAATTACAGTTAAAAACATCTTGAATTATTTTAAAAACTGAAGTACTGCCTTAATGAATGAAAATAAATTCACCGCAGTTTTACCATTTTTATCTATTCTCACTATTTTACCAATTGGTATTTACTGTAATCCTTATAATTCAGACATCTACGTAAATCTTGCACATTCTTGATAAATACTTTTTCCAACCTGCAAACAGAAGAGCTTACAAGCAAGAGGGACAAAATAAGACCTGGTTGGTGGTACCTGGAAGTCTCTCCGATATGTAAAAGCAGCAGCTGACTAATGGGATACACATAGAGCGCATTATTTTATAGAAGTCTGAGTATATTAGCCCCTATTCTTCACTACCATTGTACTTGCTCTTGGTACTATCCTTTCTGATTCTGTTTCTCTTACTGACGACCAAAATCTTTGAGCTCCCTCTGCTGCCTTGGTTACGAACAACACAATAAACAATTAACAGAAAGAGAATGGGTTAAAAAAAAAAAAAGAAAAGAAAAAGGAAAGGGAAAGAAACAAAGAAGTCTGTCAGTGTGCAATGGGATCTTACAGTGCACAGCAGGGCTCAAATTTCTGTCAGAGGTTATCTTGAACTCATCCACTTCCTTCTACTCTTCTACAGTGAGGTTTAATAGTTCAGGAGAGACAACTAGTCCAAAAAAAAAGCAGCTTAATTTGACTTGCACTTTGTTAATGGTTGAAATTGGTACTTTTTAAATTTCATTTTGTTCCACAGTTCTTTCAAGTTCTTCAAAGCACAGGCTATAGTTATCATGTTCCCTTTCTTTATCTCAGAAGACAAATCAAGTGGTTTTTAGCAGGAAAAATGGTATGCCATCTCTTACTAAGAAGCTGTGATTCAAATTAAATCTAAGTAATTTTAATTCATCATATGAGGAGCTTAATTTATGTTAGGAATTCTCTGAGGCAATGAAAAATAAATCATAATTTTAAAGTCTCTTTAAACAAACTTTCATAATTGACACATTTTGAATCATGGAATCATCTAGGTTGAAAAAGACTTTCTAGATCACCAAGCCCAATTATCACCTGAGTCCCATCATGTCTTTTAGTACAACATCTAAATGTCTCTTAAATACCTCCACCACTTCCCTGGTAAGCCCATTCCAGTGGTTTCTGTCCTCTCCATGAAAACTAGTTTCCTTATATCTAATGTAAACTGTCCCTGATTAAACTTGAGGCCATTCCTTCACAGCCTATCCCTTGTCACCTGAGAAAAGACACTGACAACCTTCTTTCGGGTAGTTGAAGAGAATGATGAGGTTTCCTCTCAGCATCCTCCAGGGGAAATTACTCCAGTTCCCCTCAGCCGCTCCTCATAACACTTGTGTTCCAGTCCCTTCACCAGCTTTGTTGCCCTTTCTGTACATGCTTGAACAACTCAGTAATCTTATAGTGAACTGAACACAGAATTTGAGGTGCAGTCTCACCAGTGCTACTTACAAGGGTCAAGCCTTGACAATCTTTCTATGTTACTGAGTTGAATAGTAGTACCAGAGCTAAATATGTTTCAATGATATTCACATTCATTCTCTTGCCAAATAAACTCTTACTGATCTGCACTGGACTAGGTCCAGTCCTTCACTTTTTACTTATTGTTACTATTCTTTCTTTTTTTTCCAACTTATAGATTTAGAAATCTAAGAAACAGCAGGATGTTAACAAAACATAGAAGACCAGAAAAAAGTTATATAATTGCACAATATTATCAGCAGAAGTTTTTCATTTAAGATAAAAACAAAGTATCTGCACATACAACTTTAAAAATCTGAGAAACCTATCAGATTGCTCATCCATGTAGAGTTAAATATCTATTGGCAACATGGAAACTAAATCCTGCAGAAAAATAAATTACAGTACAACAACAAACAAATTAAGTTTCAACTTCAATCACAACATCCTTAGAATGGCTTAGAGTTTCTCTACGTAGCTTGAGTTATGTTTCACTTTGCAGTGCATAAGCTAAGAAATTCTATTGTTTGTAAAAGCAGTGATAATATTTATTGCTGGCAGCTACCATCAAAGCAATGGTTATAGAACACTTGCTTAAGTTGTGGGGCCAATTATACAAAAATACTGCTTTGATTCCAGTAAGTAAGACTGACCAAATTTGTCAAAATTTATAAGTGTTAAAGGTCATTAACACTTGATCTTGATACAGTAGTACAGCTATATTTACTATGTATTATTACACTTAGACTAATGCACATTGATTGAAAGGGAAACTTGCTGAGAGAACTAATGGCAAATAACATCAGTGCAGATAATTAACATGTTAAAAAGCAAGTTTGTTGTTTGTTCCTGCCACATGCCCATTCTGCCAATGGACATTTCTTGACTCAGACTGAAAAGACATGTTATCCTGAATGTTGTTAAGAAGCAGGTGACATATTCCTGTGCTCCCAGATATAACAGGATTATCTTATGTTTACAAATAAAATGTACTTTGAACTTACATTAACCCATTTTTAAGCTCCTATAATTGTTCTCCTAATTTTATTAGTTTCATCTTTCTTCAAGTAAGCATTTCTCTATGTTCTATTCTACCTGTTTTAGGTTGTCTTTAAATAGAGTACTTGAAAGGAGTGTTCACCTGGGTACGTTGTGAAGTTCAAGGCTGAGGAGTTCCACCAACAATTTTTTTTCTTAAATGAATCATTTAGCTTACTACCTAAAATATAATGAAATGTTTGCTTTTCCTTGGTGAAAATACACTGTAAATTTCTGTGCAATTGAAATAGTAGTGTGTTACTACTAAAGTGAATGGCAGAAAGATCTACTTTGCACAGTTTTTATTTTATGATAGAAGCCTTAGAGTTGAAAGGGAACTTTAAAGATCATCTAGTCCAGCTCCTTTGCAATGAACAGGGGACATGTAGAGCTCGATCAGGTTGCCCAGGGCCTTATCCAATGAGTGAACAAAAAGGCTACCTCACAGTTTCATAATTTACAACAGCAGCAATATCAAAAACTTTTTTCCTCGTATTTGATAGTTAACTCCCCTCTGTCAAGACACTGATTGTTGACTTCATTCTATAAAGTTAAGAGATTGTTCTTGTATGGGTTGAACGCAAGTTATTTAGCATCCTTTGTCTTATAGTCAAAGTGCCCCTGTAACCTAGGTCATGGGGTCAGGAGAACATGGCATCTTTTAAGTTCTACTAGATCTGCAGCTGTCTAACCAGATAGCATCATATAACCATTCCCGGCTGCAGCACATTTTCCATACTGTATGGAAAGTTCATAAAATGTAACAAAAATGTGCCTGAAAAGAGAATGGAATTTACTGTTTATCCCCCAGGTTTCTTGGCTACCACACATTTTAAAGTCCAGTAAAAATAAGAATATGGCATATTTTGCAACACTGGATGTTTTACCTAATTCTTGGTTTAAGGCAAAAGATTGTGTTTAGGCTTATCTATTTGATTACGATATCAAGGTTGCATGAAAATGGAAAAATAGTATGCAATGGTATGGGCCAGTATATCAAGAACAAGACCAGCTGGAACACTGCATAGAAACATGAGGTTGAACTATCTTATTTACTGAGAGAAATTGTAACATAAAGTAGATGGTGCAGCAATAGAATGGGTTGGATAAGGATATTACATAGAAGGGACCTGTACAGTTGATACCACACACACTGGTTGTCAGGTATCAGTAGCTGAATTACTAAATCTGGAAAAATTCAGTTCCCTTCTATCATCAGAGATCATCCTTACTCAAACAATTGGAGATGAGGAGAAATAGTTTCACCATGTTCATCTCCTGATCTCTGGGAAGGTTATGAATATGACTGTATTATTTGATCTCTTTCCCTAACCTTTTATTGCTGTGTTATGAGATGACTATACTCTCGTATTCTTTCTAAGCATCTATAATTGATGTTTTTCCTGAGAAAATGACTCCAGCCTTTTTCAGCTCACCTTATGATTCTGAAAAAGAAAGTGTCAATTTTCACTTTTTGCTTCCTTTTAAGACCGATGAATGATTCAGTATGAAAATAACAAGACAGAACTGTGTTGGACCATTCCAGAATTAAATTCCAGAAATTTGAACAGCAAATGGGCTTCGCATTGAAGAAAATATCCTTGACTGTTATTTATTTGGTTTAAATGTAACAGCAAAAACAGCTGATTAAATTGATTTTTAAAAAGGGTCAGAAGCTTTGCTTTTGCTGGAATGGATGGCCTTTGCAGAAGCTGATGGCAGGATTTTTCTCTGGTCCTTCAAAGCAGCGGCTTTTAATCTGTTTCCAAATGCAACTCTCCATGGAGTTATCAGGGAGTAGTAATGTTTATCCATTGGATAGTAGAGTACGAATTAGCTATGTGAAAGTAACTTTTAGTTAGAGGGATGATATCAATATATTTTGTGTTTTTGAAAGGCGGTATATTCAACACAGATGTAAAGAAAAGCAGAAATTTAAACTATGAATAGAGTCAGTAAAATCTGAGCAAAAAAATTTTGCCTTAACAAAGATCAGCATTCAGTTAATCTTGTTTGTCACCATAAACCAGCAACAAGCAAACTGAAGACCAAGCACCAGGTTTATTTTAGACAGCATCCTGAAGCCAAATTCTGCTGAATGCTCTGGCAATAAATTGCAATTATACCTTATAACAGAGAGCATCTCTTTTAGAAAATACTGGGAAAACTTCAAGGCCTGTTTTCAGGTCTCAAAACTTTCTCTAAATAACCGAATTCATAAGGAAGTGGATTTTCATTTTTTCATTATTTCATGAAGTCAGCATCTCTAGACTGACTGTGAAGTTACAGTCTAAACAATACTGTAATAATGAAACACTGCTTGAAAATATTCTGAGTATTTTTGATAGCTTTAGGTGACCCAACTCAGTTGCAGTGTGCATCTTTTACTAATGAATGCAATGCAAGAACTGAAAACGATAATATTCTTTGCATGAACAATTCATAGGTGTGAAATCATTGTAAGTTCAAACAAGTATTTGCACTGATAGCAGCAATATAATGGGCACAAGGAAGAATAAAAGCATAGTTCTTTTTGCTAAAACAGGTGCCTTATAAAGATAATTTAGAACCGTAATGTACCACATGGTTTTCACAATGAAAAATTGAGATCCCTCATCAAAAGCAACCAGTAGCTTACAGTCCTAGCTGTCATAAATAACCTGGAAAATACTCCACTACCTCTAGCTAGTGCTGAAGGCTGAACCCAGGATTCACAAAAATTCATATTTCTGTTCATCTACTACTGGATTCATACAGTATCTGCTGCTTTGACTTCCTTGGCCTGGAAGAAATGCCAAATCAGGTGTCTATCTATACCAACTTCATGCCCCAAATCTGCAAGCGTGCTAGAACAATTCAGCCGGAGTTTGTTTCATTCATTTAGGGAATACGCAGCAGTGCTAGCCTTGCACTTGCACCAAGTCATGTTTTTCTTAAGTTCTTGATTACAAGGGAAACTAGCTTCAAACATTTTTTTACCTTGTTTGCAGAGAAAACTGAATCCTGGGTCTACAGCAGCCTTAGTACCTTAAGCATAAAAAAATTCAGCCTCTAGAAATCACTCCTTTTATTGAACTGGTTTTTTTTGGTTTTTTTTTTGTTTTTTACTAAAATATATATATTTACCTAGAAAGGTGTTACAATCAGATCCTCCATGAATACTGCAGAGAAAAAGTTGCTCATTCTCTCTGACCCATTAGAACAAACATTCTTGCAGATTGGCAAATCACTTAGCATTATACAGAAAACTGAACAGCTTCAATGAAATATATCACAATTTCTGTTTTCCCACAACCACACACTGTGATTATCAGGAAGAAAAGGATTGGAGGGGCCCTTTCAGATCATCAGTCCAGGCCCTCTTTGATGCAGACAATTTAGCTTTATAATTCCACTCATCAGTTGCTCAGGTGTTGTCTAAGGGTTCCTTCATATGACAGCCCTCATGGAAGGTTCCTTATGCTCATGGAGACTTTACTTAACCTTAAGCTTATTTCTCTGTATTCTGTGTTCTGCATCTATCTGATCTTGTTCTAGAAATGCCGCAGAAAAGTTCATACTTCCTATTATCTCTTATCTCTTGCTTCATTTAATGCTCCTTTCTCTGACTGCTTTCTTTCACTGCAATGAAAAGCCCCTGGCTTCAGCAGCACT
The DNA here is from genome assembly GCA_016647715.1 of Pavo muticus. NCBI lineage: Eukaryota > Metazoa > Chordata > Aves > Galliformes > Phasianidae > Pavo > Pavo muticus. The sequence continues at coordinate 863,177 of JACDJE010000402.1, read as the reverse complement.
ACTGCACTGAGAAAAATCTATGATATTACTCTATCCCCTCTAACATTTCCTTCATTACTTTTATATTTTTACATTTATATATCTAAATTGTTTGAATAGCAGCTGTTCGGTTAGCCACTGCTAGAAGACCGTACCCTGTATATAGGGATTACAACATTAACCAGATAAAGCTATGAAGATAACCAATTTCCAAGCTGAGATCCACTCAGTCATTACTGTGGAAAATAAGACTGAGGCATCACTACATAGATCTCCTCACACTGTATGAGGCAGGATGTTTATAAAGTTACTACTTTTTTTGCAATAGCAAATGAAGATTAGAGCTACAACTACAGTTATGATTGTGTAACTCACATCTCCTTAATACATAAGGGTACAGATACTAATGCAAAGACAATGGGGGGGGGGAAAAAAAAAAGATAGCAGGAGACCAGACAGGCCAAAATAAACCATTTTGCAAATATCTTCACTGAACTATCTCAAGATATGTATTCACACAATCTCACCATAACATACGCAGATTTTGCCATTACCTTCTATTAAATCTAATACGAGATAAATCTATAAACTCCCATTTATTGCTATACTTATACTGGTTTTATCCCTTGTCTTTCACTTGATGTTACGGTTATATATATATATATTTACAAATTTATAAATTATTATTAAAATTTATAAATTATAAATACACAGTAAATTTATATAAATTTGTATTATATATTTTTTTAACAGAACCAAAAGATAAGTAACTTGAGGGTGTCCGTAAAAAGTACCCAAATTAAGAAAATAAAGGAATTACAAATTGTCATTTTGTTCCTAATTTCTGTTCTTGAGTCCAGTACAAGTGTGCTGGGAAGTCTCTCATCTACAAAATGCTTTTACATGAAACATTATCTTTGAAATTCTTTCCATGAATAATTTTGACTTATCTTGGCATTTCTAAAAAATTCAATTCTGCTCTGATAACTTCATCTTGTTTTACATACTTGGTACATCATGCTCTGTAGGTGTGAGTTTTCGATTACAACAGCTAAAGTAATCATCCAACATGAAAAAGCTGCACACCCTGATTATTTTTACGCATCATACACACAATACAAAGATATATCCTAAAAATAGTATGAAAAAAAATCTCATCATTTTATTATACTTTAAAATTCAACAGTAAAATGATCCAATGTATTAAAAGAACTTGTAAGAAAAGGTCTTAATGCCTTTTCTTTTTTTTTCCTCAATAGAATACACAACATACTGTCACAAGCCATCATGAACTGCTAGCAGAACAAAAGACACTATAAAAATATGATTCAGACTTTAATTTTCTTTAAATGTCAGTGTACTCAAAGCAAGATGTGAGCTGATATACTTTTTATATTCACATGACCCTGCCTATGTTAGCAGCTAGGTATTTTCTTTTATTGAATCCGCCTAGATACCATTGCCAATTTATGCAGTGGTAAAACTCAGTCCCTTTGGCTTCTTCGGTTTAAATATTTACCACAACCATGAAAACACAGAAAATGAATTAAAACAGAATACACATATACACAAGCCCTATAGAACAGGGTTCTGTACCTACAGGCGGATTTAAAAAAAAAAAAAAAAAAAAAAAGGAAAATTAGCTCACCCCTTTCAATGACCAGCAGTAGCTTGAGAGGAATGTAAACTCTATCCAAACAGAGACTAACCCTTAAATAAGGGTGAGGAAGGGTGGAACCTGGATCCAGGCCTTGTGGTCACTCTGGGGCATTCCTTGCACCTGATCTCTCTGGGTTAGCCACTCCTTCTCGCCTCGTGCTCAGCCATTGGTTCAGACTGTGACCTGGCAATTCCATTGCACTTTACCCCTTCATAGCATGAGCCAATGATTGAGCAGTTTGGGGGTAAGCTCCTGCTGTTTTGGCAACCCCCAGCCAAATCCTTCTTGAGTTACATGCACGTTTAGTTTGGCTGGAAGGGTTGTATCAAATATGCCCAGTGCTTGAGCCTGTTTAATGTTAATTTTTACTTGTTGAAAGGCTTCTTGTTCTGTTCTACCCCAATCGCATACTTGGCCTTTTTATTTTTTAGCTGTTGCAGAGGTTTTAACAGTTGCACTATGTGGAGTATAAAGGATCACCAGTATCCTAATATACCCCCAAACTGCTGCAACTGCTTCAGTGTCATGGTAATGGAGAACATTTGGACCTTATCTATGATCACACTGGGTGAGACCTTGGTCTTACCCAACCAGACAGCATCGAGGAATTTAACTGACAGCCTTGGTCCTCATACTTTCTATGGGTTTATATCTCACTCTTTCTCCTTTAAATAGGCAGTTAGTGAAGTTACTATCTTCTCTAATGCCTCTATTGAGTCAAACATTAGATTGTCGATGTAGTGGTACATTTATATGGTAGATGGTTTGTTTCAATTTGCCAAGTTACGAGCCACCAGATTATGACAAAAGGCAGGCGAATGCACATATCCTTGAGGCAGGACTTGAAAAGTCCACTGCCTGCCCTCCCATGAAAATGCAAACTGGTCTTGGGATTCCTTAGCAATTGGAATGCTGAAAAATGCATTTGCTAGATCCAGAACACAGAGATATGTTTCTAATTCTCTACTTAATATATCCATGAGAGAGGCAATATTGGTTACGGCTGCATAGATTGGCAGTGTGAGTTTATTTAGTTCTCTGTAGTCTACCGTCATTTGCCACATACTTTATGACTTCCTGACTGACCATATGGGGAGTTATGGGCTGTGTACAGGTCTTATAATCCCTACTCTCTCCAGTTCCTGCACAGTCTTGGTGATTTATTCTTGCTCACCCAGGAGTCTGTATTGATTTGTATTTGTGATCTGGTACAGCTGCAGCAAACAAATAGACTCAGTTTTGGTGTGGCCCCTTAAAATTGTCTGCACTACCAAGATGCTAATACATCTTTCTCTTATCCATGCCTTCTTATCTGGTGCTCAACTGCTGGTTCAGGCTGTGACCTGGCAATTCCACTGCAACACATAACTTGGAAAAAATACCCATTCACCATTATTTCTCTACTTACTTTAATGACAAAACAGTAACTCTCAAGAGTACTTCTAATGAATCTCTATTTATTCCCTTGCTTATAAAAAATAAGCAATCATTACGATGTCTTATCTTCTAGTCAGCAGATTTCTTTTTGAGTTAATAGGTTTTCAGAATGTAATTGCATAGGAACATAGGAAAGCTAGTTTATTGGCATAACAGGATTAGTTAAATAAGATTTCTAGTCTACTTTCCATTTATAAACATTGTACGATACAATATGTTGGATCTCACGCGATCTTTTTAGTTTCTCTGTCTTCTTTAAGAGACTTAAATTGAATGAGGATTTAGCTACTTGATTCCTTGTAGGATTGAATGGATAGAATACAAAAAAATGTCCTGTTTCTAGGCACTTTTCATTAGTTCCCTATTTTGAAATATTTTCCCTTATTTGTACACAGTTTTGTGAAGCTAGCTACTCTACAGCTTCAGGAAGTCGAGTACATAAATTATATAATTCGTATGCCTTAATATTATATGCATATAACAATACTTTTGAAAGCATATTTTTATATTTTATGATGGTTCAGTATTTCAATCATTTTGGATATTGTAATTTTTAAATATTTATACTGGGCAGTACAGGACTACTTCCCAAGGCAACAAAATAAAAGCAAAAAGTTTCATGTATTGCCTGTGACTGTTCAGGTATGACTGTTGTATTATAAACCAGGTTATCTGAGGTTTACAAACTTAAGAATAAGATTGGCTGTTCTGTGGGCCTCTTATTCTTTCCCCTAAGATGGGTGTGTGAACTTGACATCTCTCATTAGCAGTCAGTCTACTCTTTCAATATCTTCTCATTCTCCCTTGGTAATCATCTAGACCCACATTCTCTAGTTCACAAAGGTAATTTTTTCATGAAAGAAAGAAATTAATAAATGGATAATGAATGGAGTTTATGCCTTTTCAGATTTTATTTATTTCCCTGAAGCGTATATAGTGCATTTTTTTGAGACAGCCAAATTAATTTCCCAAAGACCCTAGGATATCTAGGCTGATAGACATATAGGATTACTGCAGATGTGCCTCTTCCTGAACCAGCAGATGAAAGGGCTGGGCTTTCCAAATACCACTACATGTCTGTGTGTGCACAAATTGTACCCATTCTCCACAGCTATAATACAGTTCAACCTTATATTAACTTTTAAGTGTTGCTATAATGTTAGTGTAGAACCTATAAAACAATTTGAATTTCTGTACAGAGTTCTTGGCGCACTTCATGCTTACCAACAAATATAAAGATGGCACATATCTAATAAAAGTTTTTTTTTTTAAATTAGAGCTAGATCCCTTCACACAGCTCATTTTAACCCTAGTTAAACTTCTGGAGTTAGCAGGCACTGCTTCAGGACATAAGCTACATCAGTGTTGGTTCTTTTTATTTTACCCTATTTACCCTACTCTAGACAATGTCATGTTTAGCTCCCAACAGATGGAATATTGAGAGGAAGGTTAGTATGGAATTCCTCTTTGATCCTTTGTATTTCCCCGAGGAGATTAAACAGAGGTTGATTTCAAATGCACATTTTCAGTGAAGATTTCTACTGTTATTCAGTGTCACTGAAACTACTGGTATTCTAAGTGCTAATGTATAAAACATATTAATAACAACATGGAACATGTAGCATGAAAGGTCATCTGGACAAGTGAATCATCTCCTATAAACGTGGTATTTCATTTAGCAAATATACCTTCTGGTGTTATAGCAAAAGCATCTTCAGGGACACGTAATTTCTCTGGAGAAGGAAGAAAATGATTTTGTTAACTGAAAACATGGCAAAGATCAACGAAGACAGAGTTTTAGAGTATGATGTTTGTTCATGTACTTGTCACGTCCATTTTCATCTAATCCCTAGTACAGCTGTTTTAAAGTGCAAACATTTTAAAAGCCCCTCAGCTGAAGCTTAACAACTCAGTTATATTGAACAAGTCGCAGATATGATTTTAGTGTAATATGTTAGGAGTTGGGAATGCACAACTTCCATTAAGAATTTAAGAATTATATTCAGCCTGCAACTAATATATATTCTAGGATACACAGTAAGAGCTGTGACAAAGGTTATTGTATAGTATGTCAACACTGCATTTAATTTTTAGAAAGAGTAAAGAACCCGGGTGTTTTGACTTTTGATATTACAATTATTTGTGAGCACAGAAACTTAAATCTGGACATTACTAATGATAATACACCATAAATAATAATAGTAACAATAACAACAATAATATTATTATTAATAATAAAACAAATAAACCTGTGCATTTGCCTAAAACCTATGGAAAACGGGTAGATTTTGCAGAACACTGTTGAATTCAACAAATATTGAATGTTTTACAATAAAGATGAGAGTCAGAATCTAAAAATCAAAGATTCCTCAGAGAAACTACTGTATATACTTTTATTTTTATCTATGGATTGGATTACAAAGACTGAAAGCTCTGTACTAATCAGCATCCTCTGAATTACCCATGCTTTTAGTAAGGAAAAGACTGAACCAGACTAGTGCCAGAACTGTTCATGCACTCTAAACTGTTAGTAGTGCTGATGAAAGAGATTTTCAACCTAACAGGTAAGCAAGCAAGCTACATTTATTTGTTCCAGGAAGAACATTAACAGTATCCTTATTACTTCAGAATGCAAGGATGTGAAAGCAGGTGACAAACTTAGAAAGACTATTTGGTGCATGAGTAGTGCACTGAACTCTGAATTTCAATTTTGAAAGGGAATCTAAGAGCTCTGAGACCATAAGCAGCAATTTCAGAGTCCTAGTTTCATCTAGTTCTTCAACAAGTGAGTTCTAGTTCTATTGACTTCAATATTGGATGTTGTGTTGAGGGATATGGTTTAGCGTGTACTATTGATGATAGGTGGATGGTTGGACTGGATGATCTTACAGGTCTTTTCCAACCTTAGTGATTCTGTGATTCTGTGATTCTGTGAATATGAATATTGTGGGCCAGGTATTGGAGACAAAATCTGCTAAGAATTAGACAAAATTTAAACAAAATATTTACAAAATTATTAATAGGATGCCCACCTGGACACTTAGTAGTTTTGATTGTAAGGAAAAAGAAAAAAGAAAAAAAAAAAAAAAAGAACTCAGAAAAATTAAAACATTAAATAGCTTAAAATCTGTTTTTATACACCTATGGATGGAGAAAGAAAGAGATCGTGATCCAAAATCCATCAATAATTTTTCTGAATAGCTCTGAATAGCTAAAGCTTCCTGAGAAGCCTTCACCCAAATCCTCAAACCATCTGGTCTGTCCTACTTAATGGAGAGGGTAAGAGCACCCATCATTTTCAAATTACTGGAGGATTACAGCTTTTATCCTGGCGTTACTGCTCATCCTCAGCCTGTGAGGGCTCAGATCTACAGAGGTGAATTGCCAACAGAGTGCTTAGCCACCTAACTCAAAGCAGGACCAGACAGGAAAACTCTCCATCTCTGCATTAGGAACTGCATACTTGACCTCATACAGCAAATCATAAGGGCAAAGTCATAAGAGTCACAGTCTTGGCAAGGAAAACTGCAAGAAAGTGGCTTCCTCCTGAGGAATATGAAGACACTTCTTACTGAAGGAAGAATCCTGCAGTGCTGGAAAATTCACAGAGTTCTTATTAAGAGAGAGGGAAAAATATGCCAGTTTTACCTGTACTCAGGTTTCTGTATGGCAAGAGCAGGAAAATCATCCTTAGTTTTATTCATTCCCAAAATCCATTCTGGAAAGAATGTTTCCACCATGGAATTATTCTGGTACTGATAGTCAAAAAGATTCAGTGAGTCAGACAAACTATCATAATCAACAGTGTATCTACACTGCTTCTTGTAATGAATGCCCTGTAGCTATTCAGTACAGAAAAGCATGTTCTTAGGGATGTTTGACATTAGTCAGATCTTGTTACTCTGACACAGATTTGACATGTCAATTAAAGCTAAGTACTCAGCGATCAATTTAAATCACGGTTAATTTCTCTTTAGCTGCTATTGTAAATCTGTGACAGATTAATGGGTTGCAGTTAGCGCTGGAGCATGGAGTCTACTGCAGTTTTTTATCACTCATTAGTTGAACTGCCCTACATCATAGATTGCTACTAGCCTTGCTGCAGTTCAGACCTGTAATACTGGAAAGACCTATTAAAAGTAGGGAGGAGTCTCATTTTTTTCAATAATAAATCATGCCGGTGAAAAGATCATTAATGTTTATTAGCAGAGTAAGTTGAATTATGAGCCATTTCAGTCTATTCTAAATTTGTTGTTGTAAATAATATTTTTGTCCCTAGATTTAAACTGATTTCCCCCTCTAGTATTTCCTTTTCAAAGTATTTATGGAGGACAAGTGAGTCTTCTGTTCATCTTTGCATTACCACTTTAGAGAAATCAAATGTTCTTTTCTCCTCTCACAGTACTGGCTATCCATTCTGGTCCGTTAGCATTCTTTTGTGAATGTTCTTCTACTTATTCTTTTCTTTCAACATGCATGGCTATAGATGAGGCCTCACCATAAATAATCTCAGTAATCATGGAATTTCAACTACTAAGAAGGAGAAAAGACAAGGGAATTCTTCAGGTTTAATACAACTGATATTTTCGTTTCTCAGATGTCAGTGCGGAGGGTCTTCTCTTTTGATTTTGCAGTGATATTGGTTACTTGCAAGCAAAATGACCTACCAAAATGAGGGGCTTACTTAAATTTAAATACTTGAGTTTCTGTACCTGAGAAATGTCATCAAAGACATACTGAAATCATTAGCTAAATAAGCTTTTGGGCCAGTCTGAAATTTTCAGATATGCAAAGGAGAATTAAGGAAACTTGATCAATTTACCCAAAGTAATTTGGCTACCTAAAGTTTAGCCACAGTACTTGTGGCCAGAGCATATGTTGGGGAAAGCTCATATGAGAAAGTGAAAAATAAAAAAAAAATGTAACAGGTTTTTACTCTCCCTTCATGGTAACAAGGTCAGTACTGTAGTGGAATGTGCAGCACTCCTCTGGTTCAGAAAATAACCATTTTCTTCTTCGTTTTCCATTTTATATGCCAGTGGTGGATTTAGTCTGGTATTTCTTTTTTCATCATAATATTACATCAAAATTAGAATAACAAATAGAAAATATGCTAAAAGCTGGTAATTAACCTGTTGCAAACACACATAACTGTTTGATCAAACAGTCTCATTCCCCATAGAGTGATCCACAAGTTCAGTAAAACCATTAGTGCACTATGGTTACAAAATTAAGCTTACTATGAGGTGCTTCTTCAAAACATTGGATACGTTTTTAGACAAATATTCACTTGGCTTTTATTTTCCCTGATATTGATTCCAATCTCTTGTAACATATTTTTTAATCATTTAACTCATTCCCTGCTTCACCAGTCCCCTTTACCAGTTCCCTCTTGTTCTGCCCTCTCACTGCAGCTCACCCTGCTAAAATTTGTTCCTCACTTCAACTTTAATGGGAACAGCTCTATTTAGATCTATGATAAATTCTTAGGTACTAAGGTTCAAATTCAGCATCTATTGTAACAAAATAAATTCTAATCCACTCTATCATACGCAAAAAGCTCTTCCAGTGTTATGTAAAACTGAGTTGTTAGCAACAGATGTAGAAACCTAGGAAGACAGAAAAAAAACCATTGCAACCTACTGCCGTATGCATGTATATAACTTAGAAAGATTAGGCCTTGATGGAGCTTGACTTTCAAGCACTTACAATACATGTAGTTAATTAATTTAGTAAAAACATGTTCCAACAGGTCTTTACATTTTATACTTTATTCTTTAGCAAATACATCAGTTTTGTATGTGATTTTTATGACTTCACAAGAAGCTCAAGTATTTTTCAAGGCAGAACTTCAATGGACATGAATTGAAATTCATAATATTAATCAGTCAAAAATTAAATATTCTTCAAAAGAATGGTGTTTCACATAGGGCCATTGCATTTACTCTTAGCAACATTCTTGGAAAGTCCAGATTTCCGTATTAAATTCCATAGTGAACTAGAACAAATAAAGCAAGTATCAATTGACTTCATTATGCAAAAAACTAATCTAGATTTTACACAGCATGAAAATGTGATTATTTGTTCCAAATGACAGCATTCAAAAATTACAAGAGCAGGTAATCTGAAGTATTCAGATAAAGTACATATTTTGGAAACTTGTTTTTGTATATCTGTCTCTGTAATCTAGAAGTATTACACATTCCATGTATTAGGGAAATATGACTCTACCTGTATCAGTATAAAGAAGAAGAAATCAGCATACTCTGTAAATATTTTAGATTTCACTGTGTGCTGGAAATTGTTAATCAAACACTAGTACTGGAGCCAATAACAGTCTTGGTCTCAGCATAGATAGCAAAGAGCAGCTACTTGATGTCCGAGTGTAAATTTTATTGTTCCCTATGAAGCAGATGACCAATATCCTACCCTCTAAGAAAGTTCGTTCTGTGACTGGGAGTTTTGAAAGACAGTGGAGCAAGTGCAGATCCACAAATCAGCCTCGTTCTGCACAACCAGGGCACAACAGCTGTTTGATAATGGCAGCCTTGAGGTCATGAGGAAATCACACAGCTTAAATGATGATTTCTCTCCCCCCACAGAGGAACCTTCTCAGAACAGAGTAATTTGATTTAGGAGTCACCCCCCTGTGCAAGTAGCACACAGCTGTAGTAATCCTCTTGCAGGAAAGCAAACCAATTTGGGCAGTTTAATTTGTTCCCTGTGTTGGCATCAAAAAACCCTACTTGTTTAAAGCAAGTTGGTACTGTGTTCACAAGGTATAAGTTGAGTCAATGAATGCTTGTTCTTCATGCAATAGTATTTGAATGTATATCTTTTTGATAGATTAAGGTTGTTTTTTTTTTTTTTTTGTAATGAATAATGAGAGGCAATTTAAGACAGACTTTTCATGAAAGAAGGAAAGAAAAATTGCTTCAGTACAACTTAACTTGGATTTTTTTTCACCTTAATATCTGGAAGCAATTTCAATCAATTTACTTTGACTCAGTTTAGGCAAACTGACAGACAATGTAACATAACATGGAGCAGATTCCTCCATTTATCTTTCTCCATTTTCCTTTTCTTGCTGTGTTTTCATTTTTTCTGTCTTACATCTAATAAGTGGCCCCTAATTGTGTGAGAAATCCATTCATTCCACTGTTGCTGAACAACTACTGAAACACATCACCCACAACCTCACTGTTCTCACATTCACTGTATGGTCTCTATGAACATTCAGCATCAGTGAATGTCAGTGGGTGCCATTTTTGCTGCGTGGAGGAATTCAGTGACATACCTTTGCTTCATACGCACTTCCATTCCATGTCAGACGCCATTCTGTCAGAGAGCCACTCTGCTGCCATCTGTCACACAGCAACAACATATCGTGGAATACTGGTGGGAAGGTTCAACTCCTACTGCCACTCTAACAACATCTGCCTCTGATGTTATGGGCCAACTTAAAGAAATAGGAAGCATTGCTTTTGGACTAGACTTTGTAAATTCTCTACCACATTTGAACAGAAGAGGAACAAATACATTCTCTTGCACAGAAATGTACTACTCTCACAGAATTTTTCAATGGGGAGCTGAGGCACAGAAAGACTTAAGTGGTATGTCTAAAATGTGTAAGGATTAGAGAGAGAAGAAAGATGTGAACTGAGGTTCCCTTATAGTGGAACATACTCTCACTATTTAGGAGAGGGAAGTTGAGCAGGAAAAGGTTATGCCGTTAAAATTTCTATATGCTTCTCTCATTTCCATTTCAAGAAAATGCTGTTGAAGGGTTAGAGTTATGTGGAGTTATATAGACTACATAGAGGTTGGATTTCCTTATCTTTGGATATTTTCAATTACCTTGAAATTATGCTTATTCATTGTGCCCCCACTAATACAAATAGGTATCATACTGGCAATCAGCTAAGTAATTCTTTTGTCATCCACAGATGGACAGGGGATTACATGGCTAAGAAATGAAATAAAAGCTAAATCCCTATGCTTGATAAAGATTTGCTTGTTTTCTCTTTCATTCAGGATTACCGAGTGAACATCTTTCTCCGTCAGAATTGGAACGATCCACGTCTTGCATATAGTGAATATCCAGATGACTCTTTAGACTTAGATCCATCCATGCTGGATTCAATTTGGAAGCCAGATTTGTTCTTTGCTAATGAAAAAGGTGCCAACTTTCATGAAGTTACAACAGATAATAAGTTGTTGAGAATTTTCAAAAATGGAAATGTACTTTATTCCATCAGGTGAGTCTCTAATCACGTGATTTTTTCAGATAGGAGTTCATAAGTGTATGTAAGAATTGTTAACAGCTATTTTCAGATGCTAGTCATGCAGTTCAATTACTAAAGTAAATGTGAACTTTGAATATTGAATTCCATCATAATTACTGTTCATTTTTAATGACAAAATAGAAAGAGATCTCTCATTTGAAGTATTTTTTGTAAAAATAATAAGAAAAGCATCATTCCCAATTTAAATCACAGATACTGAGCCTAGAGGAGCTCAGACTCTTGCACACGGCATATATGCTTGGTGTATTACACTCTGAACAGATCTGTGTATGAGCTTTACATACTGTAGCCTCCAATGTCATAACAATCCGATGTAATTTATCTTTCACTTTTTTTGGATATTGCAGTCACACTCCAACATGGAAACACGAGCCATTTGAGGAAGCATGAGATTTTAAGAATAGCTCGCTTACTGCTGGAGGTGGGGAGAAAAGTGGAAAGTAAACTTTTGAAAAGTTTTAAGAAGCTGTAAGCAGCAGTCACATCTAAGTATTGACAAGATGCAATTATTCCAATTCTTTTCTCTTCTCCTCACTTTCCTTTTATTAATACAGATATCATTAGACTGTAACAGCAGTAAAATCATTCTTACAGTTACCTTCAAAAATGTAATCAAATGAGAAATGAATTTGATATAGGTATACTAATGTTATAGTCATGGTATAGATTTGGCCTACTTGAAAAAAATGTTACATTTTTCAAAATGAATATATCTCTTTTCCACTTAGCATTTGTTTTTGCATCATACTGCATCAAAGGGTAATTGAAACTTTTTGAAGAGAAATCAGGACTCTGAAGAACAATTTGTATACCAGGACAAAAAAAAATAACGCAGTGTTTGTAACTTGTATGAATATACCAGTGACAAGGAAGTCTCCTTCTTCCTACCTTCCAGTGCAAGTGAGCAGCATATTGTCAAGCTTACACTGGAAGAAAGGGTTTGGTTAAAACTCTTACACGCATTTCATATCCAAAAGGAGCTTAGTATGCCAGTCCGAGAATGTAACCATTCTTCAGTGTCACAACATGTATTCTGTTACTAGAAACATATTTAAAGAAAGCAAAAATGATTCCTTCCCTCAACCAAAGCAGAATATAAAGCTAAATCAATTATCTACAGACTCAGTCAATTTGAGAGACAGTTTGAATGAGTAACCCTTCCTCCTTGCGCTACTCTCTCCAAATACATACAACACACAGACTATAAACACAAGCACTCTGCTGAAGCATGCTCAGATATCAACTTCAACAGATTTCTGACCAAGTTCGCAGTCTCATGAAATGGGGGGGAAAAAAACATAATACTAAAGTTATAAGAACAAATGTTGACTGTGATGCTTGTGGATACCATATTCTTCTGGTACTAGAATGTTCAAGCTCTCATGATTTAATTAAGAACCATTACCATTTCTGAAACATTTAAAATTATACAGTGAGCATCTTAGTCGAGTTGTTATGCAAATTTGTGTCACTTAATCTTTTGATGAGGGGTGATATGATTGCTAAAGAACTGATGCTGAAAGAAAATTGAGTATCGCTAAATCAGTTTTACTATTCATTTCCTCCACACCCTTCTCCTCCTGTTTGCATCTGAATAAAATGTTCATGCAAGCAAACAGTGAAAAGGTACAATTGCTGATATTTAACATAAAAAACTATATAAAATTCTAAAATATTTACTAAAATACACAGTAAAGTCCAGGTACCTCTTCTCTGAAATGGCTGGCCTACCTGCCAGATTTTGAATTTGAAACTGCTCTTAACAACAGGACCAGGGTGTGAGTTCCCTCCTTCCACTCTGTCTGGTGGACTGAAAAGACATTGTAGCAACAAAGAAACAGAAGAAGTTCGGAGAAGGAAAAAAGAGGAATAAAAGAAATGCGCAGCTGTGCTTGCTGCTCAGTCCCAATTCCAGCAAGCTCCCCAGTGCCAAAAAAAAGGGGGAACAGGCTTAAGAGAGAGGAACTAGAGCACTGCCCTTCTAGGACAGCATTATGTGTTAAGGAGCTGAACTCAAAGCCCTCAGAGAGCATCCTATCAAATGAACAAAATTTTCATGCAAGACATTGTTTAGCAAGTACAAAGTACAGTCATGACACTGAATGATGAATGAGTACTTAGTCATTCCCAGCTAGAGGAAAGACATGCCTTTACCTCATATGTTCTTCTTTCTCATTCCTCTGAGAATTACCACTTAAAGATAAATTATTGTGTTGATATGTAAAAATACTTATTTTTTTCTACAGGTTGCAAAGCATTTCACAGGAAATATAATGGCTAATGTAAAACACAACCACCTTTCAAACTGATAGGAATATGTCAGTCTACCACTAATATCATAAAATGTTAATTTAAATTGTTGTGTTGACAATTTAAGCATCTTATTTTAAAGCAATAACAGATAAGTTATTTTGGCAGTACAATTTGCAAGTGATATATGAAATGAAATTCTTGCAATTCTGGGTAAATTTTATGTCAAGGATTTGAAATACTGTAACAATATAATAATAAATTCTACTGTAGCATGAAAAAGCATGCTGTTGTTGCATTCCCTTAGATAAGTTAGGCAACTCTACTGGGAAGTCTGTAACAAATTTTGGCATTCTGTTTTGTTTTTTTTTCCACATTGTGGTCATTCTAGACTGAGAGTCACATAGATTCAGCTAATATAGATCCCTTCTGAGAGCTTTCTAATGAAAAACTATGTTTTCTTCTTTTCCTAATGACTTCCTCTGCTTTTATGCACTCCACCTGTGCAATGATTTGGTATTTTTGTGGTATATTTTAAATATATTTTTGTGTTCTTTCAGATTGACTTTAATACTGTCCTGCCCAATGGATCTCAAAAATTTTCCAATGGATGTGCAAACATGCATAATGCAGTTGGAAAGCTGTAAGTCTGTGCAATGTATTATCTTATAAATACTCTTCTAGAGATTACAGCAGTTACGCATGGAGTAGAAATACTCCTTTCTAATGACATAAGGAGAACAATCTTTCAGAAATGAATCACCTATTTTAATCTGTGAAACGCTGATAATTTTCAAGGGAAAAGATTTTTTCATTCTTACTTTTACAGACAATCAAGTTTCATGTAAATCTAAATTTATTGATAAACTGATGTACTCAGTACCAGAGTTTACCTTTATGTGACGCTTAAGTGTATTCTGATTCACTGTGAAGTCTTCTCTGTGTTCACATGCACGGATAGACAGTTATATGGGAGAGCATAATGAAAATATGAGAATAAATTAAGGAAGTGATTTATGTGAAGATCTTGAAATTAAAAATAACTTGGTGTATTTAAATGATGGGAACAAGATAATTTATACTGAGTCCCTGTTCTTCAGATTCCTGCATCAGCTCTTCAACTTATCTACATGTTAGAGCTACGTATCTGTAGTTTTTACCTAATTATCTAGAAATGACAAGAGAGAGGGCTTACTGTAAGGGGGAACTGTAAAAGGTTACACTACATGTATATGTATATGTTCATGATCCTATATAGATGTCACGGGTTATCTCTGGATACAAGTCCGTGACAGGGGGGCACAGGCCCCGGGAAAAAAAAAAACGGAAGAGCGAGGAAAAAAAAAAAAGGAAGGGGTACGAACGGTTTTGCCGCGCGATCCGGCCGGCCCCGGGCCACGCGCTCCGGGAGAGGGGGAAGGGCAGGGAGCTAGTGGATGGTTTTAACAAAAGGAATGCACCAACAGTAGATCTGAGAAGGAACGGTAATTTACTAAATTTAACTAAATCAAACAAAATGAGAGAGAAAAGAGTATCCAAAACGCGAGCTCAAAACACAATACCGCGAGGGAACCACGTGCTGTTCTCCGCGGCGAGCTGAGAAGGCTGA
>JACDJE010000402.1:807759-845584 GCA_016647715.1 Pavo muticus | reverse complement strand
GCTGAGCCGGGCAGCGGGGGAAGCCAGGCGCTCGGTCCGGTCCGGAGCTCCACCCCCGCTTCCTCTTCGCGCCAAGTCCTCCCCAGGGAAGCCGCACCTCTCCTCCCGTCAGGATACTCCACATGCCCATAAGGGGCAGTAAACGGAACCAGAACATTAACTCTTTAACTCCTACTGGTTCACATGATGTTCTGATGTGGAATACTGATCACAAAAGAAAAATCACCAAACCACAACAATAGAGTATGCCACCTACACAATCTTCAGCCTCTCTACTGGGACAGGACCTTAAATCAGTGAAATATCCCTTAGAAAATCTTGGAAAGGGCTGTGGACCTTCTAGGGTACAAAGAGGAAGAAGACCATACAAAGTATCATCCAGCAAGGAAGCAAAAATGAGCATGATGTGACCACCAGCCATAACACTGGAAGAAATCCTGGAAACTAGAAGGCTGCTGGGTCTTGAAGTAATTTGTAGTAGAGCAGCTAGGCTGACACTGGGAACACCAAGCAAAACACAGACCCTGCTGGCCACCACTTTTTTGATGCAGCCCAGTGTGCAGTTGGCCTTCCAGGCTGCAAGCACACATTGCCGGCTCATGTCCAGCTTTTTGTCCATCAGGACCCCCAAGTCCCGCTCTGCAGAGCTGCTCTCAAGGAGATCTTCTCCCAGTCTGCACTTGTACCTGGGATTGCCTTGAACCAAGTGCAATGCATACCTTGCACTTAGCCTTGTTGAAGTGTTCTGTCTGATGCTAGGATCTGAGCTAACAAAGGATATGTAAGGAGGAAGGCACAAATATGTATTAAATTTTTACTTTGCCTGTATTAAAGAATTTGTGTGAATTGCCTTTTCCTCTAAAATGATAAAAATTTGGAAGAGATTCCTATCCTCCTAGTCACGTGAAGAACAAAAATAAAAATAAAGTAGAATAGAATAGAATAGAATAGAATAGAATAGAATAGAATAGAATAGAATAGAATAGAATAGAATTCTTTTGAAGATTCTGGCAATGTGGATTTTGTGAAAATAAATGATGGGGGGGGAAAGGTAAATAAGTATTTATGGATAATATGAGATCTAGACTTACAGTTTCAAAAAAGAATTTTCTATATATAGAATGAGCTTACTAGATTATTTGAAATACATTATAAAACATAAACACAGCATACATAATTTGATTAAAGTATTTCTTGCTTTTTTTCTTTTCCTTTTTTTTCTTTTTTACTGCAACAAAGTAGTAGCCAAGAGAGGTTATTATGTATCAGTTAGTATGTAAGAACTGTTTGTTGTGTGGATAATGGCATGCTTTTACAAAAAAATAAAATAAAATATTACAGGCTAAGTATGAAAGCCAGCCTTTTCTTTCATTGCGATGGACAGATGGTAATATTACAAATGATCATCTTTATGATCAATATCACTGAATAAGAGGTTAAGATGAGGCAGATGTATCAGAATACATACAGATTGGGGATATATTCAATATATATAACTATGCTTCAGAGAGAAGGTATCATAGTATTTAAGTGTTGAAGAAAGAGGTGTATATATATATATTAAATTGTATTTTAAAAATTGTTGCTTTTACACCTTCATGAAACTCATCTGTACTTGTCTCTTTCAGCCCATGTGAGGACAGGTTGTACGATAACTGAGCATTCTTGAGAAAATGGGCATTTATTATGCTCTACAGATACCTTGCAGGTATCTGCTCCCAGTTCCCACAAACTATACCATAGGGAACACTTGTTAGTTGAATACCACTTTGGATGTCTTGCTGTGTTTTCCAGCTGAACATTTTTCACTAATGTCTTGTTTTTAATCATACAGCAGCAAGTATAAATTCCCTGCTGCACATCCAGGTAGTACAGAGAGTAGTTTAATGCTCATAAAAGAGCTGCTGAACAAAATAAATATAGCTGCTTCATTTTGAGATGTTCAAAATCTTTTAATTACAGAGAAAGATCAAACCTGATTTCACAAGGAAGAGTTGCTTTGTCTATCTCTACATTACCTGTAACTCCAGACATTGAAAAATAGGGACTATGATTAGATTACTATCCCAGGCTAGATTACCTGGTCTGAGGCAGAAAATCTTGCAGTATGTCAGCTTTGGCTATACTTAGATATCTGCTAGAAGATCAATGTGTTAGGTTTTCATGATCAAGTCAACAGTTCCCTGAAACTGAGAGAAATGTCTTTGGGACAGATTCAAAGAAAGTGGGCACAGCAACACAATTTCCAACCTCCTGAACCTTTAAGAGCAGGAGGCCATCTGTCTCAAAATGGTTTCCCTATCCCAGAGTACAGGAAGGGAATCAGACACTTTGGGGAATTTACAAAAATGATCTCCTTGCTGGGCAAGAGAATGAAAAAGTGTTTCACATGAGCCTGAACTCCGAGCAATTTTCAAAACCTAGGGAAAGATGAACAGAAGCATCCTAATTTCAGAGCATTTTAGCTAAGAGTAGGCATCCATTCCTCTTTAAAATTACAAAAGAGAATAGGAAGATGGTTGCGTATAGCATTTTCTCATGTCTTATGTAAAATATCCTGAATAAAGAACTGAAATTAGACCCAAGACCGTAAAGTCATCCGAGAATCTCTAACTTCTACATTCTCTGGTGCACAGTAAAACAGCTCAAACAGGGGCACTGAAGGAAACGTCTTGGTGGTTGATGCACTGTCCAGGGATGAGAAAGGTGTGGATTTCAAAACTGAGAACACACTTGTCATGTCCAGAGTAAATTATCCAATCACCAGGCTGTTGTATAAAAAGAAAAACAGTGGCAGGAACTGAAATGCAGTAACCACGCTTCCAGAGGTTTCTCTCTAAAATAAACATCGCTTCTGTCTTTCCCACTGAGAGTCAAGTTAGGTAGGATTTGGTACCACTATGAATTTACAATGTTTATTAATTCCAGTATTTCTTTAAACTGTGCCTGACCTTGCAAGCCTGCATATGACACTAAACAAACTGGACAATTTGTAATGAATCACTCATTTTTCTCTTGCTCATCTTGCCACCATTCAAGGTCACAAAGAAAGGCTGACAGTTACTTATAAAGGACAAACAGTAGATTTTTCCTCCATTATTAAAAAAAAAAATAATTATTCAATAATAGATATTTTCCATCAATATTTATACCATTGCTCCAGCACAGAAAGCCCTAAGAAGGAAACTCATGTATAGCTTTCTTCCACAAATGATAGTTGTATTTTTATGCAGGTCTTGTAATGGTTTTTCCAAGGTCAGTATTTGCAGTTGCATTTGCCCCTTCACTTATATCTTGAAGCACATAAAAAGTATTTAAGTGAAAGTGTATTCTATTTCAAAAGTATTTATTTTACTGAAAGATTTATCAAAAACTAGAACGAGCTGCTTTTGTATCTTCAAAAAGAAGCAAATGAAAATGCAGTTAGGATATAATCCCTTCCACATTTCTATGGTTCATGCTGGGGCAGCCTACAGGCATGTGAGATAATTTTAGTTTTATTCTGCTTGAATAAGACACAAAGAAATGTCAGCAAGATATTTATTTCTGAGACTTATTTCACAGGAAAGATTTTATTTTTTTCTTTCATGTGCTAGATCTTCTTGTCTCTATCTTCTTACGTTTTGTTTTTATCTCACAGCATTCCTTGATTCATATATTTCAATTATATATACGTTGCATTGTAATTATAACTTTATCTGAAATTCAGTAAATCTTCAACCAGTACCATTAAAAGTACATTAGTCACAAAGGAAGAAACATTCCATGAAAAGCAGTATATGTAAGGGATAAAAATCATTTTATTTTGATGCTTTTTCTCTCTTTAAAATCACCTCCCCCCCCCTTTTGATTTATAGGAGCTTTTTTGTCTTTCTAAGGAATCACCTCCCATTTTTGGGGATTTCAGAAAAAATTGACTCTATATTGCATAATGCTATTACCTGAACAGTACAATTTCTTTCTTCCCAGCCTCGAAATTGGAGGGATAGAGATTGTTGAAATAGAAAGATCTGTAGGCAGGCCAATAGGTAGTCTGCATCATGGGAAATGATGCGCACGTTATTCCCATATTCTCCCATAAAAACTCAGATGACAAATAAAAGACCAGGGCTGTATTTCTTACCTGCCAGTGATCCTAGGGTATGTACTTGAATGAGTACATGGCTTCTATTCTGTAGTAGGGTGACTCAACCCACTGTATATATCTAAAGTGAGACCTCATACACAGCTGCCAAGAGATAGATATCCATACTCCTCAGTTCCAAGCTAACACAGGATAAAAGGGCAAGAGCAACTGTGCAATTGCTGCTGAACCTACAACTGATGCTAAAGCCACAGAAACTAATATAAAAGTGACACCTGAAAACTTATAGACTTTAGCACATGTTAGGTTTGAGAGAGGTGGTAGAGGGCTGCACCTGAAATGCTGCTCTTTTCTGAAAATCTAATAAGGATAAACCTATCACAGGGAGAGATTCCATCAGAGGGCAGTCCCTTTGGAATGTGGCTGAGAAATACATACAACAATGTTTTCTTGGTAATCCAGAATAAATTTAGCCTACAATCACAATACAGTTGATTTTCAGAGCTAATATTCTAAGTGGGTAACTTATGTTAGAAGAATTTATACTTGCCCCAAGCTGAAGCCAGATTAGTTGGATCTGCCAAGTTCTCCCTGTGTTTTGTTGCTTGAAATTTAGGGCACAGTCCAAAACTCTACTGTGTTCTTTGCAGCAGTAATCTGTAGGCAGCCTGTCCTGGAGGCACTCTCCTGGGATGCCCAATGGAAAAGCAGTGAAATTACTCTAGTCAACATGACTGTTCTTTCCTCAGCTGATGCCTACAGAGCTGCTCAGTTTGCTGAATAAGTCCAATGTTACTCTTGCTCTTGTATCTTACGAAACACTTAAAAAGTGAGAATGGAGTTTAGGTTAATCACTGGGTTTAAAAGAAATGTAAAATAAAACCTCTAGTCAAACCAAACTCTCTAGTACAAAAATGCTAGATATTCAGGGTTTTTTTGTTTGTTTGTTTGTTTTTATAATGTTATTCACTTGATTGTTTATTGAAGAAGAGGAATAGAACTAGGTTTTAATGTTTATATGTGTATTTTAAAAAGATGTATGAGAAGCAAAGTCTTTCAAGAATAGAACAGAGTTAGCAGAGAATTTACAAGACATACCAATATTCAGGTGGATCAGAAGTTAGCTCAAAAATATTATTCTTCATGGTTTGGAATGGTGATCAGAAGGAAAGAAATTAGCAAGTAAGACAGTTGTCAGGTATTTTGGAATTGTCAAGAGAATTTTCATTCAAAGTATGTGTGGAGTATTGAGGACTCATGGGAATTACTTCTCTTGAATACCAAGCTTTGTTTTTCTCTGGTGGAGTAGCCCTTGAACAGCCTGGAGAAGAGGTTCCATACTTTCAAGACACTTTATTAATAATTCTTCAAGACAAACTTGTTGGATGTCCTCTGTTTTGCTTACGAAACAATAGGATTTTATTGCCCAAAGATGATATTGAATTAACTAAATTAAAATCTTCATACTCTCAACCTGTATACAGCTGTCATAAATTGCTTGATTCTATTAGAATACATTCTGTATAGCTCTATAGATCCATTCATGAAGGTTGAATTGAATCTTATTTAAGGTTGGTTTGGATCCTCTTTCAGAACTGGATGAATGCAGAAGTTATACGCATTACTAAAATTGATAATAGTGAGGAAGAAAGGAAGAGAACAGACTCAAATGACATTTTCGTCCAAGGATTTCATTTTCCTTTACAAGTGTTGGTAACAACTTGTCAATATATTTTTGAAAAAATAATATTTTCTGGGAAAGATGACCAAGCCCAAGAGAGCAGCCTGGTTTTCTCTCTTGTAGGCACTATGATTGCCCTTGCTACTTGGAAATATTTCAGTAAGATTACATTCTTTTTCACTTGAATCTTTCCTGAAGGGTGTAATTGCACATGCTGCAAATTTTCAATTAAGCTAGAAAATTTTCAGTGTGGGCTAAAGATTAGAGTTTATTTTCTTGTCTGTCTTCTGCTGAAGAGTTCTGTATAGATTATGTAAATAAATTAAATAGACTTTCACTACAGTTTCATTTTATTTGATGCCTAGGTTATTCAAATAGCTACACCAAATGTTCCAGGCAGAAGTCCTGATAACCACTTTTCATCTCCTGTCTCATCTTTTCCACTTCCTCCCACCATACAGAGTTTTGCTTTCATTTTTCCACATTTGTCACAAGCTCTGTAATAGATCTAAAGATTTAAAGAAAACTTCTACAGGCCAAATCCAACTAATTGTTTCAGTCACTCTATGCTGAAAATTAAGTCTAAATTCTATTTAGTTTGCCAGTTCTTCATATTCATCTCAGGCAGAGGTCTCAGTATGCCAGTACACACTTTAGTAGCTACTAAAAATCACTTCAGGATCCAGAAAATGAGTTACCTCTTTAAAAAGCTGTTTTTCTGAAAGGCCACATACACACAGTTCTTGACTGTTCCTGAGAACTTCTCCTTCTGGGGTTATAGTCTTGTCATATAATTACCAACAATTTACCATCTGCCTTTGCATTACAGATGTGCAAGACCTCAGACTTCGTGTTAACATAGTCAGTATTAATGCAACCTAACCAGTCCTGTTGAATTGCTATTCAACAAAGCAATATGTTTTTTTCTTCCTTTTCTTACATTGATATACTTTTAGCAACTTGAGACTTCCTGACCCAGAAGTGATATCTTTAAGGTTTGTGTCTTATATATATCAACATCTACCTTTTATTTTTTTCTGCCAAACTATATTTATGAACAACAAAAACTCTAAAGCCCCTCTTTCCATTTACTTGCGAGGAGGTTACAGCATCTGCGATGTTACTAACATGCCACTGAAGTCGTATATCAGTAGGAGCCTAAAAATCACAATCATCCTCCTTAAACTCTTATAATGGTCTTTATTGCCCTTCTATGTCATCTAGCATCACAGAAGATTGTACTAGCAAATTAATACAAAATAGTTGATTCTAATTTCAGGGGGAAGGGAGATAACATGCAGTTAATCTAGGAAGAAACTGATGCCAGTTACATCAGACTGCCTCTAAGTACAGAAGGCCACGTCATAGTCTTTTTACACAGAAATTAGTAATGTGCTTCTATAGGTTTGTTGATTTCTAGTTCATTCTTTGATTAACTTGCCATTAGAGACCTTCTTGCATATTTTCTCCTCCTTTCCCTTGTATCCAAAGTGGCACACCTGAAAATAAAATCTTACCTACTCTCACAGCACCTGATTCTCTTTCACACACTTTCATTCTGTCAAGTCAACGCACTCTACTTATCCAGAGCCTCAGTCAACATAGTGGGTCAGTCACTATAGCAGTTTCCTATTTTTTGAACATGCTCTTTCTTCCATTTGTAAAAAAAATCCTACAGACTAGAAAGAAAACTCACTGAGAGGCAGTGAAACAAGTTATACATCAGTGATGTCAAATGTAGAAGCTAACAGAGCTTCTTCCAACAATGCCCTACTTTTTCACTCTGAGAATATGTACAAGACACAGACAAAAAACATAACTAATGAGCCCTTTCCTCTCCTAGCAAGAGTATCAGCCAGAACATAAGACCACACAGACAAGATATCTGTCTTGTTGAATTATACTATTGAATACAGCTGCATTCAGATCAATTATTTTTAATTGCAGTTGTGCTTCAGAGACACTCAGCTCTAATTATAAGCTTGATCAGTGTAGATGGTGCTGCATAAACCTAGCACAAGCTCGTTACTCACTTCAGTCATCCATTTTTGCTCAGCTAGGAGTAGCTGATCTTACACAAGCAGCGAACTACTTTATTCACCTTCATTTTTTACTCCTGTACAAGTTATTTCAGCAGCAGATGGCTGAGTGTACTTTTTATTCTACAGCTGAGTAAAGTAAATGCAGACCTGCTTTGTTACAGTATCTAATCAGATTTCCATTTTGCAAATGTAGGCCTCAGTTTGCCACATACATATGCATGAATGATATATATATAGCCCCACTGAACTCAAGTGGTGGCTTCAGGATTATAAATTTATCCACACAATTTCAATATTGTAAACATTTATGACTGGCAATTCTAGGATCCTGAATCTAAAAAATAACACTCTGACCTTGAGACTCTGAAATTTTCCTTACCAAAGCTCCCTATGTTTCTTTAACTTGCTGTGCACATAACCCCCTGCATTTGATGGTACTAAATACTTTGGTGCCTTATTCATATCAAGACCGTAAGTCTCTGCTTGTCATTGTTGCTGAGATTGAACCTCATGGTAACTTCAAAATATGCCACGATGTCTTCACGGTGCTGGGCCACTTCAATAGGAAACATGAATTACATTATTCAACAGAGCTCACAAAACTAACATGCTCCATATCTGATCTTTAGGCTTCTTGTTTATATAATACCATGCACTTAAATTGTTATTGTATTTAAACCACAGTATAACTACTAGTCTGCATTTTAAAAACCGCTTTCATAGATATTCTTCTATTCCCCATCATGCCCCATACACACAACAATACCCACCAGCACTAAGTGCTAACTACTGTGCTATGCAGCAGGTCTTCTTCATGAAAGCAGTTAAGAAACAAAAATATTTTCCTGTTTTGAGATACCAAAGAAGCTCATTTAACTCTATGAATATTCCTGTTTCTTCCGGAAAAAAAAAAAAAAAAAAAAAACTCTAACGCAGAACAATATGGGATTTACCTCCTTTTTTGCAAAGAATATTTTGGGAGTTGCAGTTTGTTCTTGCACTTCTTTCTTACAAATTCTCTGATTTTGTTTCATGTCTACAAATAACAAGATATTTTCCACTGTAGTCTTTCTTGCTTTTTTTCATGCAGAGATGAAAGAATGATGCGGTAGGTGGAAAAAAGAACGTATTCATCAGATTGTTTGGAATTATATCAAACAATAAAATATTTTCATTTAGAAAATCAAGGATACCTGTGATAGATAACACTGCTCAATAAAGAAAATCCAGAGACAAATTAGTGTTATCAAATATTTCAATATTCAAAATTAATTTGACTCTAGATTTCACTAATTCATTTGGCACATTTGTTTGGTTTGTTTGTATTTCACATTGAATAAAAGCACAAAAATTTAATAGAGACTAAGTTGATATATCTAATAGAAGTAAGATACACGTTATACCATTTTTATTGTTTGTTTGCTTTGTTTTGGAATAACATAAAATTGTATCTCCATTAAGCTCTTCTGTGTTTTAAGACACATTTACTGTATCAGTGTGGTCTTACAAAACTAGAATTACAGTATTGAATGTTAAAGCCGTATTTGGATATTTAAAATGTATACAGTAAAAATAAACTATTATATCAGTACTTTGTATGTACTTACTATTTTTCATATATTACACTATTGAAGAATTAGTGGACAAAGTAGATATTCGAAGTTAAAAATGCATTAGAGATGAATGAATTTGATTTAGTGAAATACATTTTGATGCAGCAGTTGTTTCTTGTCAGTTCAATGAGTTTTACTCAGGAGATATCACTTCTGGCCATAATTTACATGCTTCAAATGCTAATCTTTACACACAACTGCTTTTCATCTGAATACATGCAAAGTTTGGTAAGAGCTATATTTTTGAATTTTTCTAGTTTATGACATTTGATATTGAATTTCAAATCTGTGTTTATAGTGTCATGCATGCAAGTATAGATGAAAAAAAGTACATTTAATACATGCGTGTAATGTCTTATGTAACATCTGATCTTACTGAAGCACTTATTTAAAAGGATATAGGTTTGTTTTTATTATTTTCAATTAGTCCCAACAAAATACCAAAGAAGATAAACCAGTATCATTCTAAGTGCTTGCGAAAACCTTAATATTGGAGGGTACTCTCCAAAAGAAACAACACATCTGAAGGTGTTGCAAACTGTTTTAAATTTACAGTCACTGATTCTTAATGTGCAGATACATTCAACAAAGACAGATCAGAAAGGATGAAGCATGTTTTAGATTTGAGGCCACTATATCAAAACAGTATGTCTGAATAGTATTTGTAGATATATTCAAAGAGTAATGAAGTCATTGAACACAACGGGGGAAAGATATATGTCTGCGTAACAAAGAGTTTATTTCCCTCACTAGAACTCAAAATTTCAGTATTTTCTGAACACTATATTTAAACACTAAATTGTTACTGAAAGGTTAAAAGATATTTCCAGTTATCAGCAGGTTATTCTTAACAGCTCATTGGCTTTGGAGTAAAGCAGAGAAGAAATGTTGCAAAGAAGCTAAATGGATGAAAGCTGTATAATTTAGATGTAAAAATGACTCCATTCTTTTCCTCATGCTTCAATCTATTATAGTATAGTCAAGTATACCCCTGTGGGTCAAGCTATTTCAACATTAGAAGCCATTTAGATTTTGATTTCAGTCTTAAAATCTCACATTGTCTGAATTCATTAAATCCTGAGAAAGACTAAATGAAACCGTAACAAGAATAGGAAGCAATTTTTTTTTTCTTCCAGTTATCACAAACAAACAATTTATCCAGAAAAACTTTGGAATAGAATGCTAAAGATATATTTTATGACATATACAGGGGATACAGAACAGTTTTTCCCCATTGAAAGTTCACGCACATATTCAGCTGAGATAGAAATACAAGGAAAAACTATTTGCACTTTACAAGGTCTGCCCCTTGATTAATACTTCAGCTACAAATGCTAAGGTTTTATTTAATCATACATCCACGAGATAAGAATAAATACAGGAATCTGAATATTGAGTGCCAGTTCGTTCTTCACAGTCAGCTAGTATGAGATTATGATCAATTGCTTTTCCATGTTTTCTACCAGATTCAGAAAAAATATTTTTTCAGTTCAACTAATACCTCACTGTTGGATAAATTTTTATTACTTCCTTTCAAGAATCTGTATCTAAATTAATACAAATTGACCTAAGCCCATAAATATAACTTTGACAGTCTAACATTTCACTCCATATAGAATGAGAGGGAGATATGGTGGGGCAAGGGAGGATAAATACATAAAAATGAGCCAAATATAGCTGATTTTGATGCTACCTAACTGTTAAGATTTCAAAAAAGAAAGCTTTCTTTTTTCCTAGCTCAGTGTGGCTTAGAATGGCAAATAATGCTTTTTCATTAACTAGCCCAAAGAGATCTGCTGCATTTTCTACTTTAATGGCATTTGCTGAAGTCATCACTATTTGGTATGTCCCTGTTTTTCAGTTTGCCACTGACTTAGAGTTTATTTTTATTTTTTTTAGTTGGATACACAATGAATGATCTCATTTTTGAATGGCAAGAAAAAGGAGCAGTTCAAGTAGCAGAAGGCCTCACTTTGCCACAGTTTCTGTTGAAAGAAGAAAAGGATTTGTGTTACTGCACCAAGCATTACAATACAGGTAGGAAAGCGTATTAGTGATTAAAACAAAAAAGCCATCATTTTACATTTATTGTTATTTTAGAGAGGTTTATTTATTTGTTTAATATTCTCAGTGAACTCACAAGAAGATTGAAACATACAGGTGCATTTTTCAGGACAAGGTAGTCTTAAATAATTGACACAATGAAACAAAAGCACTCGGCAGCTGAGAAAACTTCTATTACAGTAAGCTTAAGAAAATATATATTTGAAATAATAAAGAAGCAATTCAGTCAAGAGTTTCATTCTTTTTAGCAAGTGCCATGACTACATATACACTTCAGGATCTGAAGCACTGCCAAGACCAAAGAGTCCATATGCTGTGCACTAAGCTCTGCCTGGCTACATCAGGAAAAGCCTCCATTACTTCTTCCAAGCCAGCTGTCCCTGCCCTATTTCTTAATGGCAAGGAAAAAATGCAGACCGGCTGAAAGTATCTTTATTGTACAATAGATGAGTGTCCAAACTGGATGTGGCCTTCCTGAGTTGAGATCTTTGTAGAACTGTGATGTTACGTTTAGCTTACCATCTCTAGGATACTGGGAAAAACAAAGTTTTATCATTACTAATTTAGTCATTTTGTTTCCAATTGTAAACAAAACTGCCTTGAAAATTGAATGATCACAAGCATAATAATACTCTAAAAATATATATTGCAGATGCTAAGAGTACACAGCTTATATCTTCTCAAGTTAAAAACAAACAAAGCACACAATTAGGATTCTTTCATTCTTCCATTCTCTCTTAAAGTTTGCTCTCCAATGTGATTATTGATATGTTAAGCATAACTTGAAATTTAAGTTTCAAACTAGTTTATTTGGATTTTGCTGAATTGACAGGGGAGAAAATTCAACAGGCAGCATTCATAGAGAATGTTCTGTTGCAGCGAAAATAAAATAAAAGTGCTTTTCAACGCTGAATGTATCACAGCTGCCTTGATACCCTAAGGGTAGAGAACTGAAGGTTCTCTAATGATTTCTATTTAGAGTGGAGAGATATTAATACCAACATTCAAAGTGTTCTCTAAAACAAATTAAAAATATGTAATGTGCACCTTTACTGTACAAATAGTAATATCTGTCTGATCCTTGATGAGCTTCCAGAAGTGGAGATACATGTCCTACATGTCCTAAAGGAAGGTAATTCTTCCACTCAAACATACTTTTGTTAATAATGCTCAAATTAGTATTATTCCTTTATTCTTTTTAGCATGATCCTTAAAACAGCCAAGAAAACCTACTTATATAATTTGTCTCTGTCTTCTAGAGATAAAGGCAACGACTGCTTCATTTTTAGAGCTCTCTTGATTTTGTGCTTTTTACATGTGCCAATATCTGTGCTTCCATAAACTGTATAATGGTATCATCAAAGAACAATCTACGGTGGAAAGTATTCTCCACATTTTTCCAAAGTTCATTGGAACATTTCATGAAAAAATCTCTAACTCAGGAATTATAACATTACTGTCAGACATAATCTGATATTGAATGGAAACTTATCTTAAAATGCCAGATTTTCCAGTCTCTCCAAACTTCTCATCCAAAATAGAATCATATTTTAAATAGTTTGCCTGAGAACTCTCATTAAAATCATCATAGTTTAAACATTTGACTTTGACAGAAACTTTATTTTTTCAGTATTTTTGAGCTTACACCTTTTTCTTCATAACCTATGAGCCTTGACCATGAGTCTCTAACCTTTTGGCTTGCCTTAGCTACACTGATTGAAGAGTAATTGTCTTGAGCCACGTATAAAATATATAATATAATTAATGTTTATAGGTAGCAAAACATCTTTTTTTAATATTTTTTATTAACACATAAGAGAAAGATAGCAACAACAAAAAGCTAGAAGGTTGAACACATATCCTGTAGACAGATACCCTTTTAGAATACTCCACAAGAAACTCCCATATAATTCATTTCACGTGACCAAATATCAGTTTCCTGTTTAAGTTAAGGTGCAACACAGGATAGAAAGCTTTTGAGAGACATTCTGTAGAACAGAAAGAAATTTTAAAAAATCTTCCTGTAAACTAATTAACTTGAAGCTTCAAGACAGTATGTAAGAACTAATCAGTGCATGCCCTCATATGTGTTGGATATCTTATATCTTGAACTAGTGCTCACCTCTAATGTACTGAGAATGAATTATTCGTGCAGTGCTCTTAGCTGATGGTCTCTCTTTCCCAGGCTGAGATCACTGCACGAGTGTGTCTCTTCTGATCCATCCAAGCACCCAGACAAACATTAAAACACAGCTAACCTGACTTTGAATTCAAAATGGACAACAGGAAAAGAACAGGAGCTCACAGCTGGATGATGGCTTCAGCTAGGAAAAAACAGCGCAGTCTCTGCTGGCTGCCTCCTAGCTGAAGCTCACATCTGCTAGTGCGAATGTTGTATTTTTATTCTGCTTCATCAACCAAGTTTATGCAGGTGGTTCTGATTTCAGCCAGGAAGGGCAAAACTAACAATACCCTTTCCACGCTTAGACCAAGAACTGCTGCAAATGGTCTCTGCTGAGACTGACTTCTGTCTGCTGCCTTTTTCCTCTGATGTCTCCCATGGATGAGAAAGCCTAGTAATCTGTGCAGAAACAGAAGGGTTTCTATTTGGGTAGTCACCTGTCTCCCTAGGAAGTTGCCTCCTATTAAGTTAATTCTTCAGCACTATATGGGAACAGAGGTGAGGAGGAGCACAGCAGCCTTGGCTGGGAAGCAGACTACAGCTGAGGGGGAAATCCCAATGTCAGTGTAATTCCATCAGCTCCTAACGTGGACTGGCAGGTGCAGAAACTCCCTGGGCCTAAGAGGAAGGCAGGAATATTAAGCCACATATTCAGTGGAGATAAAGAGATTTACAACTTGTGCATTTAACAGAATTTTATAACTACTGCCTTTGTAAATATGGTTTCACACAATGGAATTTACTATAGCACTGTAGAAATAACTAGGGACCTGTTAAAAGAAATACTACAAAAACAATAAAGTTCAGAATATAATTCCAAGCACTAATTATGCTTGGAATTAAAACATTTCAGTTTGACTTTATCTAGTATTTATGTATTTATATTTATGTATTAGTATTTATTTATGTATGCCTAATGTTAGAGCATAACATATAGTATACCGAGTAAAGAACAGCTTTATTCTTTGAATCATTCATAGATCTGATACATAAATGTCATTAGTATGATAAATATTAAAGCGCTGTTAATGGAACCATTTCTTATAAAACAGTACTTTGGCAGATAAAGCTGGATTAGGAAAATGCTATCAAAAACTACACGAAAGCATAACAAAAAAGAAAACACTCTTTTCAATTAAGAAATAAATAACTAAATATCTTTCCATGTTAAATTTGGAATTAAGAAATGCTCTTATTCAAATAAGTAAGAAATCTGTCAAATATATATTTCTTGCTATGATAAACTCATTCACATATACAGTATTTATAGTAATAGTATTGCCTTCAGCACCATTTATGTCTGATTAATGTAAGCATTGAGTAGAATTAGAAAATATAATGAGATAGGTCAAGATCTCTGAAAAAAAATCTACAATTTACAGAGTAAAATATCTACATCAGAGAAAGCCCTGGTCACACATGTTGTGGCACTTCTATGAGCAGACAATAGATTTTTTTGTTCTAGTTCAGTTAAATCAGTAGAAGTTGCTTGATGCTCGGTATTCAGAAAAATCAGCCCACTCAGTCGTTTCCTGAAGTAGTCCATTTGCAAGTCTTCTATTTCTGTTTTTAGTTGAAACAATTTGGAGGTAAAGGGAAATACTTTACGGGATCTCTTTTTGATGACCTAGCACATGCACTGTTGTCACTACATTTTCTTCCAACTCATTGGAATTTAAGCATAAAATTGGACTGAAACATAATGAGAGTACAAGCTTTTTCTTTGCAGCCTGTAGTACTTCCGAACGTTAAGTGGGATAACAAATGTGATCACAGAGTAACTCCTACGTCATAATGATTTGTGTCTCTAACATCTCGTTGCTTTTATAAGGAAATAAGTGTTCCGAAGCTTTTTGAATTCTTAAATTTGCAGTTTTTCAGACCACTTTCTTTCCCTCTGTTAATCCTTTTGTAATGGCATAATATACATATTAAAAGTCACAGAAGGGGAATTAAAACACCATTCATTAGAGAATAAATATATTTGATGCAGTATACACTCTTTAGATAACAATATATTTCTATTGGATGTTTATTCTTTGTTATAAAAAGGAAAGTTTACATGTATTGAAGTCCGATTTCACCTCGAGAGACAGATGGGTTACTATCTCATCCAGATGTACATACCAAGTCTTTTGATCGTGATTCTCTCCTGGGTGTCATTTTGGATCAATATGGATGCAGCTCCAGCCAGAGTGGCTTTAGGCATAACAACTGTGCTGACCATGACAACACAAAGCTCAGGCTCACGAGCATCACTTCCAAAGGTAGGTGGAATTTCCTGTGTGTGTACTGCATTAATACGAAATAAAAACATTATGTGGCAAATAAACTCCTTAAGTCAATCTTATATTAATTAATAACACTTATTATTCTGAAGGAGGTAAATAGCTTTCAAATATTTATCCAACTGCATGCTAAATACCATAAACCTCAGCAAGCGATGAAAACAATGTTTTTCTGTACCAAATGAGTGCTGCTTGATATCAATTGACTAGCTTGTCCTTTTCTGGATCCCAATATCTAATAATGTGCTACCAAATATGACTGAATTTCTAAAGGGAATTACTTTAAAGACTGTTTTTCCTTTCAGTTGTTATTCCTTGACCGTCTTCATTGCAGTTAGTGGGGAAAAAATGTACATAATAAAAACAAAGTCCACTTCTGTATTAGTTTTAACATGGATTTTTTAAGTTTGCTGATTACATTTTTCTACATTTTTTTGCACCTCATGTATATGGATCTGAATATGCCTAGTGTTGTGTCAACAGATGAGAAAATGAAACACTGTAAAAACTCTGAAAAGGAAGAACTTAAGGAGTTACCGAAGGGAGATGCAGATGTATTTGTCACATTCTTGAGGCCTGATGCTAGCTCTGCTGTCTTAAATGATAAAACTCTTGTAAATCTCTACGCAGAGAAGGTTCCATATTCCCAGTCCATATTATGTTCTGCAGCTGAGCTTGGCAATGAAGGACTGCAGTGAGTTCATCAGTTCTGTAACTCATTTTCAGTACTTCTACTGAATTTAAATCTATATCTTTAATTTATTCTGCCCGTATTAGCAGAAAAAATGAACATTTCAGAGTTTTGCATCTCACTTCTTTCACCTAATTTATAGTCTGGGAACTTTAAATAAGTATAACAGAGTAATTCTTAGCATCATTCACAGATCTCATTGGAAGAAACGGAGGAAGTGCATGTGATCCTTGTGGATTATTTGGTTTATGATAAAATATACAGTGCATTAAGAGAAACTGTTAGGGAGAAAAATAGTAAACATTTGTGAAAGATGATACTTAAAAATAATCATTAAAATATAAGTATTCCACTGTTTTCTCTCTTATTATTGCACTTTCATGTGAAAATTTGTTTCACAAAAGAGTGCTAGGATTTGGAGATATTAACGAGCTTCTTCCTGACATGAAATGCTGAACTTTACATCTGTGCTTTGAAAATATTCATTCTCCTGCTCTATTTTCTTCTTAGGTGTCATATGTCAAAGCAATTGACATCTGGATGGCTGTGTGTCTGCTCTTTGTATTTTCTGCGCTTTTGGAATATGCAGCTGTAAATTTTGTGTCAAGGCAGCATAAAGAACTCTTGCGATTCCGGCGGAAGAGGAAGAAGAACAAGGTAAAGCTAACAGTATTCACAGCTTGGAAGGGAATCTAATGGACTGATTTATGCTGGGATATGGGATCAGTTTAGTAAACACACTGCTGCTTAAAGTGGCAATATAAATAAAATGGCAGCACAGAATGAAATCCACTCTAGGCACAGGGTCACTACAAGGACTACTTGCTGCATAAATCCAACTTGAATTCTCAAAAGGAGGATTAAGAGGGCTTTAAATGAGGCATGGGCCATGTGGGAGCCATCTGCACAGACACAAATTTTGCTCTGTTAGAAGAGTCAGATTATACTTCAGTGAATCAACATGACTGGTACTTGCAGTACTTTGTACAGCATTAAGATTCAACAAATATTGTTCCTTATTTCACTCTAGTATGCAGTTCAAAGATTTAACAGCTGGATTTCATGTATTTTTAACATACAAATTAATTTTTGAATTGATTTTATTTGTGGGATATACATTTTTTAAGGGGCTGAGAAGGTTATTTTCCCATATGTCAATTTACTGTAAATTGTTCATACAATTAGCAAAGAGCTTCAATAGTGCAGTGGCTACTTATATTTATTTTATGGCAGAAGCCATCTAAGCTACTGTCAAAGGAAGTCACTGCTAACGTGTAAGGTCTAGCAACTAAGGTTACAAGTTTAAATTTGTGATAAGCAAAACATTTTACAACAGCATGCAAAAATGCCTACTTCTGATTTTTCAAAGAGAAAATACTTCTTCAGCCTCCTCTTTCAGTGAGTATCCACCACTGCTGCCATGCAGAGCTTTTCACTGGCGTTCAGTCAACGCCTATGGTGTGTATGAAATTCTGACTGTAGCAACATGACAAGTTCAGGCATCTTTCATTCCTGAAGACTAACCTCAATTTATTCCCTACATCATAAGAGGTTCTTTTCCAAGTTTTTTTTAACTTTTTACTTAGATGATATTGAAAATCTCTGGAACTCTGGAACTCTGGAAAGCATATCTAAGCAGTGTCAACTAGCAAGAGTCCCCATTAAAAGATAGGCTTTCATTCATATGAAAATGACATTTTTGTACTTTTGCCTCTTCCTGTGTGTTCAGACTTGTTTAGGTGCATACAGAAACTCATTTACTGTTGCTTAGAGGGTGATTCAGACTGTGTGTGCCTGCTTTCAAAATTTGTCCCCATGGAATATATATTTATTTTATTTTATTTCATTTATTTTGCTGACAGCAGCAGAAAAATGTACTTTCTGTGACACAAAGGAGGAAGGCAGGTTTTTTGTTGTTGTTGTTGTTTTTGTTTGTTTGTTTTAGTAGCAGGGTGTTTAGTTGAAAATATGGCAGCTCTCTAAAAGCTGCTTGAAGATTTGGACTGTGGGGGATGGGATGGGCAGATACGGACTACTGGGCAGGGGGCAGGTGGGCCACGACAGATGTATCCCATGTCAAATACAAACAGCTGGGTTGAGTGATATTTCATGTGACTGTACTTTCAGTCTATTTTTAATGGAATTAAGTGTTTTGCTGGACTAGTTTGCTGGACTAGTAGAAACATGTCCCTCAGGGCATGTTTCCCACACTTTCGCTTACTGTCATTCTTCTTCCCTGGAAATTCTGTAAGCCACATAGTTCCTAAAAATCATATTTTCAGCATTAGGAGTAGCCAGTAACAGCTGCAAACAGCCAAAGGATCAAATCCTGCAGGTAATATGCACATGATTATCCAAAACAGTTTGCTATTTGCCTTTTTAACAGCAGCATAAGATTCATCCGTATCAAGATTGTGATCTTCCATAAATTCCAGGACTTTTTCCAGAACTACTGCAGAATCATTTTCTTTCATGAACTTGATTATTCTGTGCTAAATGTAATACCTTGTGCATGCACCTACTGATTACAGCCCTATATTTTTTGGACTCTTTGTTCAAATTGTTGGATTAAATTTTGGTTCCAAACATATCCTCAAATAGATTTGCTTTATTCTCCAAGCTTGGTATCTTTCATAAATCTAATCAAAATAATTGGTTATTCTTTCTCAATACTGATTAAAAACATAGGAGATATAAATACTCTCAAAAACTATATGATCAGATTCAGAGAAAAATAATTGAATTTTAAGAAAAATTATACAATTGTACACAGTACAATGTACAAAGCTATATCAAGAAGTTTTGGCATCCAGAGCTCATCCGTCTTTGCCATTTTCCTTATGCTTTTTTTTTTTTTACCTAAAGTCACTGCTTCCTTCTTACCCACCTTAATACAATATTTGCTGCCTTTCTTCCTGGGCAATGGTAGCTGCAACATCAAAGATGATTCTTAGGTATAACTGCACCCTCTGGCTACCATTTTTATGGTTGTAACTATGGACCTCACTTAATGATTCCAAATAACTGAAAGGCATATTGCTTTTTAGAAGTACAATACAATTCCTACAGAAATGACAAAAAATTTGTAGATGATTTGAGCAAGTCTGGGATTTTGTTATAAACACACTCACAAATAAAAACAGTTATTGCAGCATAACATGCAATCTGTCCTTTGCTTTTTTTTTCCATTAGGCATCACAATAAGTAAGTATAAGAGATCATTTTCTTGTTTCCTTATAATTACAGAAATCGCAAAATACATCTTGAGAATATGTAAATTTTTGCTCCCAATTTAAAACTTTATTTGGTAGTCAGCGTCTGATCTATCGTGCTTTAATTCTGTCTGGGAAGGAAATCTAGCGAATGAACGGAAGTTTCACAAATATTATATTGCTGATGTGATGAAAACACTTTCAGAATGAATGAATATGAATTGTTTATTTAAGTGTACTCTCCTTTAGGTCTGGAGAAACAAAAAAAAAAAGTCAGAATTAGAACTGTATAGGACAACCAAAACATACCTATGATCAGTGCTTTTTCTTAGTTGCATTTATTCTGTGTGGGGAAAAAAGCATGAACTGTGTACGTATGTTAAATACCACTGATTTTAGATTAGCTTTTAAAATAAGATATTTAGTTTTCAAGAACGGTCAATCTTTGAGTTCTATTTTCCAAAATCTAAAGATCACAAGTATCTTTAGCAAGGAAAATAGACATGCGAACTAGATTGTCTTTAATGGTAATCACACCTCTTTTCTTTTGTTTTCTTTTTGGTCAACCCATCCATTTTGATGAAAGTATTTTGAGGGAGTTCTTGATGGAAATGAAATCAATGAATCATTACAGCATAGCAATGGCTTGAGATGTGCAGGACCTATAGACGGGACTTTGCCTCAAATCTACAGTACAAATTTAAGGGTAAACTATGAAGAAGATGTCCCATTTGTCAAAATGTGATATCCAATCATTAACAGAGGCCCTGTCCTTTTGTCTGAAATAATGTCTTCCCATGTGGATTCCATTCATTGCTACCTGTACGTGATGACGTGAAATGTTAAGAAAGGTATCTGTCTCATTAATTTTGTAATCTATTTTGATCGGTTTAAATCTGGATTAAAACATGATATTAAAATTTTGTTTTCTGCAATTTCAAAGAAACATTGACATCAGTTCAAGGGGAAATCAATTGGTACCATATTAGTGTTTAAAACCAAGCCGTTTGCAGTGCAGAACAGTTCAGTAGTAAACAAAAGTGTTCAAGTAACCAAAGCCACAGCTTCGAATAAATCCTCAAACTCTTACCAAAACCCACAGTCAAAAGGCCACAGAGATATTTTTAGGATTTGTACATACTATTCCTCAAGAGATATGTATTATTAAATACGTGAAGAGAAAGAGCACGGTCACATGGCTCTTTCACACAGAAACTGAAAGCTTTTTAGTACTTTATAGCTGAGTATTCTGCAGAACTATGTTGGTAAGAAAATAAACTAATCATTAAGATTTCCTTGGGCCTTGAAAAAATTCTGCTTTTTAAATAAAAAAAAAGTTATCTAAAATTATCATTCTTTTATTACACCAATTTTGATAGAGATAATAACATATTTACATGTAGCTATACACAAAATAACTTTCAAATTGCTAGTACCAAAGCAGTATTTGTGAAAAGCACATTCATACCAAAGCTTTACTGAAGTTTATTTGCATTAAAACTTTGGAAGTTTTAACTAAAATAATTTTTTTTTTTTTTTAACAATTATGCACTAAAATGAATACACACACGCAAAACAGCTTCATTATTACATTTTGCAAGAAAAAATCACCCCAAATGCAATGGATTTCTCCAAGAAGATCCGCTGTCCAGATATTCCACAAAAATGTGCAGCGTATCCATTAGATGACTTTAACAGCTGTGACAGCTGTGACCAACACATGGATTATCAGAAATATTTCTAGTCAAAAAAGAAGGACTGTAGCCAAGTCAATTTATAAAAGCACATGGAGTACTGCTGTCATTTTATATTAATGCACTCAAAAAAGCACTCAAATGTGATTATCAACAATAATAGTAGCTGCATCTTTCCTGTTTTACAAGAGTACCCTTAGATATGAATCTGTTGCCAAATTAATGCTTTTTATACACCATGAACCTGCTAGAAGACTTTCAGAACTACATCTTAGATATTCCAGCTGGTACCCCAGAAAATAATTATGGTGGTACCCAGTGTTTCATAAGGTGCCCTTTCCTGTGTATGCATTATAGCCCTTGCACTTGAGTCTGACTTGGCAGGCTCCAACCACCCTTCCTGCCATCATGGAGACACCATCCATCCAACATCACAGGGCTAGACTTCTAGAAGGATCTTCACATCAACTCCTCAACAGCAAACAGTACTTCTGATCATCCTGCTTGTAGATTAAGTTCAGAATGTCTGCAACTAAAAACTAAGCAGGGACCTGGCCTTTAAAACTACTTTTAGAGGATTGCTCAACTCAGGTAGACATAGAACAGAGACAGTAAAGTCAGAGTGCCTCATCCTGAAAACATAACCAACTTAAAGCTGCTACACAGCAGAATTATAAAATAATCATTTTGAGTTGATGCAATTATAAACATTATCTTCTGGAGAACCATGAGAAGGTTTAAGCTCTGATTTACAGATTTTTGTATGTGTAAAGTTGCTGAAATAGCAAGTACAGCATAAATCACATCTACCATATTTGTAACTCCTGTTAACTGGAATACATCACTACAACACTTCTGGAATACAACTATTAAAATATTATGTCCTATTGTCAATGGTTTGCAGACTGATTCGGCCCAGTTCCGTCACTAGTGGGGCAGGGGAACCAATGGATCCAAGCCCCAGGAAAGGGAAAAGAGAAAAAAGGGGAAAAAGGTAGAGAGAGATGGCCCTAAAATCAAAACAGTGGCAACAATCCGAGGAGAAACAAACTAATTTACTAAATAACATATCGGAATACAAGATAACACACTATAATACAATATTATACAATGTAATTAGAATTGGAGCTAATAAGTCAAATAAAATGAGAGAGAACATCCGAAAGCTGAAGGCCTTACTCTAATGCTGTGACAACACGGCACCTGCAACAGAGATGAGCCAGATGATTGAAAGGTGAATCTCAGCCATCCAGGAATCCTAGAAGTGATCACGTACTGGCCTGAAGGCAAAAAGTTTGGAAGCAGAAGTAGTATTGCATGCTAAAGAGGCCCCACCATACAATGAACAACCAGAAAATGAAATTTGCCCAGTTCACAGGTGGATCATGTCATACTGTGGGAAAGCATCGCAGATGGAAATCTGCTGTGTGGAGCCCTACACGACAAAACCATGACACTTCTTCTGACAGGAGAGGAACACTACTGTAGAAATTTGTTTTATCACGTCATCAAAATTCATCCTAACATTTTGTATTTCTGTTATTCATCTCCATATGGAAGTAAATCAATTATTTTTTTCCTCATCCTTTGCTTTCATGTTAATTTTCCTTTATTTTTGTTGTTATAAGAAATATGATACAAAGTATAACAGTTTGAGCGAATTATAGTGGCCTGTAAGTTTATTCAGTTTACATATATGAAAAAGTATTGTAATTAGATTACAACTACAGCAGTTGGGTGATTCAGCCATGCTGAATGTTCATGCTGTTTACCAACTGGTTCACTTCAAACTTACTAACTTATATACATTCTCTTACCATTAACTGATTCAACTAATATTGCTAACAAAGTTAATTGATAGTTTTCTAAATGAAGAAATTTTTTCTTCTAACAAGTACTGTTTAATCAAAACTTTAACGTGTTCAGAATTAATCATCCATTCAAAAACATTTTCAAATGCACTGACATTTTCAAAATTGAGAATTCTGAAGTTGAGATTTAAACAACGATAAGTGAGAAGTTAGCACAAAAAATAAAGGGGTTTACATAAGACAGAAAAGCTTCAGAATTATTGAACCAAAACACTAATTACTCTACTTACTGTGGTAAAAATAAAGTTTATATCGTTTTCTTTTAAGCAGAGTTTCAAAATATCAAAATTTCTCTTTCAGCGGAGAAAATTGACTGCTTCTTCCCCCTATTGAATAGTTACAGAAATGGTTTTCCAAAAAAGAAAAAAATGTTAAGAAATTTTTTTTAAGATTTTTTTTAAGAAATAAAATGTTATATTTTTTCATGTTTTACAGAATTCTAGAATGTTAAACCAAGTAGGTTAAATTAGACATAAAAAATAGGAGAAGATTTTTTAAAATTGCGAATGCCATCAAAATCATAGAAGTATCTTTGAGTAGCATACACACTAGAAAGATATGTTGAAATGTATTTCAAAACAATATTTGGTGCTGCCTTCGCAGTCTAGGTATTATTTACCATTCTGCATTTGCACCTCCTTTATAGAGAGTATTTATAACCAGGTAAAGAGATGTACAAAATGTGTTTCCAGACAGAAGCTACATTCCAGAAATCTATGCTATGAAAATGTGTATATCTTCAAGATCATTTAATTTTGGGTTTGTATCTTGTGATTTAAAATTGCTTTCACTCACAGCTCCCTGAATTTAGAATGTTTTTGACAATTTTCACCTTAGTTGTCAGAATTAAAATTTTGGCCTTCAGCTTTCATTTATTTTATTTTAAAATTTATTTTATGTATTTTTAAGATACTAACTTTATTTTAAATATTTTATACTATTTCTATTCTAAACTAAGATACTTTACATACTATTCGCTTTATCTTACATGCAGGGAACAGCAGAAATAACAAAACACAAAGATAAAATAGGCAGAATTCACACTAATTAACACTGTTACTGACTGTATGACGGGTATCACTAGAAGCCATCCCATCCTTTTAAGCAATGTAGAGTTAAAGGCTGCTGTCTGAAAGAACTGTGAAGTCTTCCCAGTTGAAGATTGCAGGCATTTACCATAAATGTAGAAAATCAAAACAAATCAGAACATGTGTGCCCGATTATCACTAGTTTCCTAAGCCAGTAAACTCGTTTACTAAGCTTTCTCTCTTCTCTAAATAGATTACAAAGTCAAACAAGTAGAAAAATTCTGCACTCATTAGAGTTGCTGCAATATTTTGACATGAACTTTGATTGGGCTGAAATTCAACCACTTAAACATTCAAAAATGTCACTGAGGTAAAGATGTAGTAAATGATATTTAGTAACTGGTTAGATTTCTGTAAAATCTTTGTTTTTTCTTCATGCAACAGGATGACGATGCACGGGAAAGTCAGTTCAGTTTTACAGCATATGGAGTGGGGCCATGTCTGCAAGCAAAAGATGGAGTGGCACAGAAGGGGCCAAATAATCCTGCTCAATCTGCACCTAAAAGCCCTGATGAGATGAGAAAGGTATTCATTGACCGAGCCAAGAAGATAGACACAATTTCCAGAGCTTGTTTCCCATTAGCCTTTCTGATTTTCAACATTTTTTACTGGGTAATTTACAAAATCATAAGGCATGAAGACATTCACCAATAACAAGATGGAGGCTTGCAGTCCATAGAGATCTGTCTGCCATGGTCACAAGAGGCTTTCTGTAAGAAACACGTGTGTGAGGAGTGACTGGGAAAGCAAAAAACACTGAGGAGGGGAAACAGACCCTGCCCAGTTTGAAATGTCCATTCACAGTGCAATGGAATAATGACACAAGAGAAGACACCTGCAACTGCAAACTTTCCAGATCAAACTAAACATTAGAACTCATTGTAAATCACTCTCTACTCAAGCTTTACTGCCAAGTGTTTATACATACTGTTACATAGTAGTATAATTGTACAGTACTATTTGATGTTCCTTAATGTTTTTTTAAATTCTCATGTATTTTAAATCCAAAAAAAAAAAAAAAAAAGAAGGATCCAAAATCCAGAATAGTCTATGTAAATCCCATAGTACTAGGGAATATACTAGTATTTGCTACTTTATTTCAGTTTTACAAGATAACTATAAATTACTTGAATTTAGCTTTTTAAGGACTCCTTCTTGTCCTAAGGACAAGATCTGTGGTTTTGCAATGAGCACAGTCGACACATTTAATTAATATAATTTTTTCAGTATGCTTCTTATCAATCTCCTGGGCGGTATGAGTTGAAATAATCTCAGCTAGCACAAAATATTTACAGCTAAATAGCCTATATATCACCTGGAAAATACATCAACATTTGTAAAGTATTGATTCCTGCAGAAGACTTTTTTCTTTTAATTACCTATACTTTGACAATTTAAACTTAAAATATTTTTAAAACCTTTTTATAAGTTCAAAATTTTTTCTTAATTGACAAAACTCATGCAATATTTAAGATAGACAAACTACATCAAAATTTTGCAAAGCTTCATTTTAATTCAGTACAAAGAGATACTGGATCAAAACTACAAGCAAATAATCAACTGCTTCACTGAAATATTATGAGGATGAGTACAGCTGCGTTTATCCATATACATTTCCTACATGTTACGTATATCACAGGAAGATTAGTGTAGCAGTAGATCATATAGTAGTTTTCTGTAGTGTTCTTTAAGTATATTGATATGATTGAGGCATTGATTAGTTAACACTTCACAATTTTGGAAAAAAATGTAGCTCTTCTACAACATGACAAGTGATCTGAATGTTTTTCTACATTTATTATGTTTCATGTAATAAATAGAAAACCTATTAATACTCAGAGACATTTTCCTTCTTTGGGACTAAATAAGACAATAGTTTCTTCTTTAAGTTATAAGACCATAGGTCATATTTATGACATAGCTTGTAGACAGGTGTTCAGTCTTGCCATTCTTGTCCACTGAAAAACAACAATTTGCTAAGATATAAATCTAATATTTAGAATTACTCATTACATAAAAGTCCAGCAAACGAAGCAGTTTCTCATTGCAAAATATTTTTGTTTTGAACATGTTTTGAATTTTTGCTTTATTATTGCTCAGAATGTGTATACAAAAGCAAAATACAGCTGGAGGCAAACATCTGGTGCACTGCCAAAGGCATGTTGCATATGAAGTAATGGAAGCAATGTAACTCTGCACTGAGGATTATAACATAGCAACCTTGGGTTTGGTTGAATTTGTTGCTGTTTTGCTCCAAGGATTAGTTAGAGAGATTCTAAAATAGTTGCTCTCAGATTTTATTCAGCCATGTCAGGAAATTTATAATCCTACTTCATTTTAAACACTATTATTTTAAAAATAATATTTATAAACAGTATTTTTTATAGTTTTTCTTCTTTTATTATCTTACATGAACTCAATTCACTTTAAATAATTTTTTTTTTCTGTTACTTCTTCATATTTGATTTATAAAAAATCACATTCATTTATGAACACAGGTTCTCATCCATGTACCATGAACTTACATAACTAGTTGGATTATATTTTTCTCCCTCAAAGTTGTCATAAACTGTGTCATGTGAAAAGGGATATTTATTTATTTCTTCTAGTCAACAGTCAAGTCAACAGTATCTTTTTAAAGACTGTTTGAAGTACTGGACTGGACTCATAATCAATAAGCAATCATATTAAAAATTGGCTTATCTCAATTCTTTCCCTACAAAACAGCTGACTTCTCTTCAATAAAGAATTCTTAACTGAAGAGGTATGTGCATAAGGCCAGATCAGAATAACTGCTAGTAATGCTATTTTGTAACTCCTAGTTATTCTGTTTTCTAGCCATTACATTGGGAAGCAAAACAGAAAACTCACATGCAACGTTCAGTCTTCTAACAAGGCATATTGAAAATAAAGAGATTTAAATATTTTTATAGCATAAAAACTCTACAGCATTGCTGAAATTTATTTTATTTTAAGTAATACATTAGTAAGAAAAGTATTAAAAGTATTTCAAATAGGAGAGAAAAGAAAAATGGCTCCATGATGATGTGTTCAAGTGTAAATATATTTGGCATGTAATCTGCTGCCCAGAGGTAAATGAAGATTTTCAATTTCGATGTATTGGAACCAAGATCTCTCCTCTGATTTTTTTTTTTACAGGAACCATAACATTTGCCAACATAATGGAAGCCTCTGGGGTATACTAAATACTGGGTATACCAAAATAGATTTAAACTTCATTTATATTATTACTAAATGATTTCAGGTAAAGTCACTTAGTAGAGAAAGACAGAAATATCAGTTGAGACTATAAGAAAATTCAAGGCAAGAATGTCTGTTACTCACCACTGACTATGGGAAAAGTCCAAAAACACCAGCAGGCACGCCAGCTCTCTACTGAAAACTAGTATCAACTATTACTGTCCTCAGATAAGATTAGCATGGGAGCTGATTCCTTTTTAACTGTACAGTGAAGTACAGGGAATTAGATTACAAAGGTGCAAGAATGAAAGGGTGCTATGCCATATTCATCAGACTACTTCTGATACAGTCCTGAAAAATAACCAGTGGAGAGGCAGAAAAAGAATCAAGATGCTTGAATGTGATGCTACTTTGTAGAACCTCTCCTACACCTAAAATAGATCCCATTCATTAACTTGAAGTAGATAGCTATTTCACCTCACTGTAACTGAAATTGGGCTTAGGAGATTCTTAGAAAAGCCAGACAAAAAGGCTGCTTGTATACACAATTCCTATGCAATAGGCTACAGCGAACACAGCTTTGCCCTAGGTAGTTACTCACCATAGGTACAGACTGTGCTGTTCAGGTAGTATTTCTGTGGTCTCTGTGATCAACCCTATATTTCAAAAATGAAATTGTGACACTAGAAAATCCATGCAGTGCAATGAAATCAGAGGAAGAAATCAAAGTATCTGGAGGAAAATTCCAGTAACGCAGCAGTAAAAGAGCTGATATCAGTCACCATAAAGGGGAAAGAAGGAAACATGAGGCCTTCTTGCTGCTTTTCTTCACCTTCAGTATCTTTCCCATAGGCACATTACTTCAGATGGACGCAGTAGTTTCAGAGGGCAAGGATTTATGTCAGCTACTGCAAAGGATGGCAGTTTCTGC
Source organism: Pavo muticus (assembly GCA_016647715.1). Taxonomy (NCBI): domain Eukaryota; kingdom Metazoa; phylum Chordata; class Aves; order Galliformes; family Phasianidae; genus Pavo; species Pavo muticus. The sequence continues at coordinate 816,942 of JACDJE010000402.1, read as the reverse complement.
CTGTGCAGCTGGCAAACTAATTTCTAAATTTCTACATCATTTGCTTTCTTGATGGAAAGAGCGGAGCAGGAAGGCAGAAGAGGAAAACCAGAGCTGTACCTAGCATAACAGAGAGAGCCCAGAGCATCTGGAATCTCACCTGAGGTGGTCTTTTATTCCTGTACTAGAGATATGTGACCAAAATCATGCATCCCTCAGTAAAGCCAAAAGCTTCAGGTCCTCAAAAGGATAAGAAAGGTCTCTCAGAGGTGCAGCAGATATATTCGACTACCAAATTCCCACTTAAATTCCACATAGCAAAATGCAATTTGTTTTTAAAATCATATTCAAATATCAGAGAAATAGAGTTACTTAGAGGGTTGTCTTTTTTTCTCAATAATGTTGATAAGTTAGAGGGGGCTTGAGGGAGAAAGGAAAGAAGAAATAATAGTGTTATACTATTTGGAATTTAGTTATTTTTAAATAAAGTACGTGTTCCTTTTAAGGAATTTTGACAGCAAGGACTACTACTTAATTAGGTTAGAGGAATCCAGGAAGAACATGGGATTTAATTATTATTTTCAGTTTAATAATATATTAGATTTCTTTCCATTCTCTTTATTAGAGTTGGTTCCATAAACTTTTTATAGACTCCTTTATAACGAATCCATTGTGATGTGTGAGAGATGATTCTCTTTAATCACTAGAAAGTATTATATTTAAGCGATTTAGCTGTGCACTTTACATTAAAGAAGTGAGGTATTGCTTCCACTTTGTACTATAACCCATTAGAGAACTGTAGGTTGCTAATGTAGATAAGATAAACTGTACAAAAACTTATATTTTTGATAGGAGGGAGTCTTCCTTATCCTTAAAAAAATTAAATTTATTATTTTTAGCAATAATTTTATATTAGATGGAAATGAACTTATTTATGCAGTACCCAGCCCAAGCTGAGATGTTTTGTTGCTAAAAGTAGATATATTTTACGTGTAACTTCTGCTCTCCTTTGAGCTTTCATAGGAATTAATACAATCCAACAGAGCAGAATTTGGCCTTATACTGTGAAACTGCTGAGTGAGCTATTAATTCTCACAGTACCCCTGTAAGGTAATAAAATAACTTTTTCCACATCTTACTATACAATCAGAACAATATCAAATCATCATAATTTTTTCCTAAGAAAAAAATATAAATCACAAACTAAGCTACTTGTTAATAATAAAATAGGTGTTTTATTTTTAAGTGGTTATGGAAAAGGTGCCTTCAGGCAACACACATCACCTACAGTAGTTACTGAAATATTATCAATTTGGAAGGCTTGTGGAAGCAGGTTAGATTGCTAGAAGCAGTGGGTAAAATGCCAGAAAAATGTTGGCTCATCTTGTATTCTTGACATTCTTGAGTATTACTGCACTTCTTCACTTTTATCTTTGTGAAATATGCAAGAAACTTTTATTATGTTTATATTTTGTTGCATAACAGAGTGATGTTAATGGACAAAACGGACTGAAGTAGTTACTGATGTTCCAGGAATGTGTAATTGTGAGCTGTATTAAAAGAAATCGTGCCATAAGCTTTTGCCACAAAAAGTTTTAACATAATATACATATTTTGTGTGCTAGTGATCCCAGATTTTTAAAGGATACAGAAAAAAATAAAGGAAAAAAAAAAAAGGAAAAGTATATAGTGTATTAATAACTTGTCTGTGAGTTTTAAACATATTCTCCTGTGAATTCTATCTAGTAACATCCAATGGCAATTTCATCTCAAATACTTCCTTTTTGGTAAAACTTCTAATCTGTTATGCATGGATTTGATTAAAGTTCTTTTCACTGTATTACAGTATCATATTGCACTTAAACTGACATTCTCTGCAGATAGAAGTCTTCAAATATGTGAAATTTATGGTGTCACCTTGTCATTGTAGATATTTTGTTCAAAAATAATAAAGAACATTTTTTCAGAAAATGCAATTATTTTTATGACACTTCCAGTAATGTGTTTAAAACCATGGGAGGGACTATCAATACCATTTGAAAAATAAATTGAAGCCCTCACCAGTAGTTAAGGCACATTACTATTTAAGTATTTCAGGACGGGAAACATGAGAGAAGAAACATGGCAGAACTGAATGAAATAAAAAAAAAGCCCATTGTGAAAACTTAGAGAAAGTTATATTGGTAAATTCCTACTGAAATAAGTCCAGCCATACCAAAGTAGCCCTGCTGACATTATTAGAAATGCAAAGTGCACAACATCAGCTTGACACTGTTATTAGGATGTGTTCACATACAGTCTTCTAAAACTACAAAAGCAATTGCTTTCACATTGAGATGCATAGTTATCAGAGCATGAAAGCTACAAATACATAGCATCAGCTAAGCAGCAAGCAATTAAACAAGAACATACTAGCCAGACAATTCAGTGGAGAGTCAAAGAAGTATAAACAAATATATATGTATATATTTACACAATACATAGATATATTGTCATTTTTGGCAAATAAACATTTCAATATTTACTTCGCAGAATCACAAAATCACAGAATGGTGGAAGTTGAAGGGACCTCTGGGTCTCTCTGCTCCAAACTCTGCTCCAGTAAGGCCACCCAGAGCAGGGTGTCAGGCCCATGCCCAGATGGCTTTGGAAGATCTCCAAGGAGGAGACTCCTCAGTCTCTCTGGGCAGCCCGTGCCAGCACATAGGCACATTTCCTGGTGTTCAGAGGTGTCCCTTGTATGTGAGATTGTGCATATTGCTTCTTGTCTTGGCATTGGGCACCATCTGAAAATGGTCTGTCTACTTTATACCTTCCCATCAGATATTTGCACACATTGATGAGATTGACCCGGAGTCTTCTGTTTTCTAGGGTGAACAGGCTGACACAATCTTTCTTTATAAGAGAGGTGCTCCAGTCCCTTAGTCACCTTAGTGGTCCTTTGCTGGACTCACTCTAGAAACTCCTGTACTGAAGGGCTCAGAACTGGAGCCAGTACTGCAGGTGTAGCCTCATCACTGCTGAGCAGATTCACCTTTCTCAGCCTCCTGGCAACACTCTTCCTAAATCCATGGTAGTTGTCATTCCCACAAGTGCACCATGCTGGCTTATGTTCGGTTTGGTGTCCAGCAGGACTCGCAAGTCCTTTTCTGCAAAGTTGCTAGGAGGCCCAAGCACATGCTGATGTATGGGGTAGTTCTTCCCCAGGTGGAGGGTTTTGAAATTCCCTTCATAATACTGAAAAAAAACATTTTTGTAATCTCAGCTGGTATTTAGGTAATAGCCATTTAAAATCTCTACTGACATAATGAGCTCAGCCTAAAACACACTTATGTCATGTTTTAATTCTTCTATTAACAAGGCAAATAGAACACCTCACCTATTTGAAAATCAGTGCGTTACTACATTTATGTTTAGCTCTATATAAAACTATTCTCATTAGGCATGTTCTGTAGGTACAGAAGTAGGACTAAATATATTTTGTAAGTATATTAGAACAGAGGACTGGAATTAGGCTGAACTTATTTAAAGTAAGGAAATATCAGAAAATCAGTGGAACCACAAGATGGCTCCCTCTCGTATGAATTGAGGAATGATACGGGTGCATTTTTTCAAGGGGATAAACTTTAGTAGAACTAGTACTTCATGCAGAGACTCCAAACACTGACATTCATTATAAAAAGGAAAATATACAAGGTAATCAGTATTTGTGTTGCAAATCACACTTCAGCTTGAAAGTGATACAAATTTTGTGAGGTGATGCTATCTTAGAAAACATGTTAATTTCTTAGGTCCAGAAACCAGGTGTTCATGTCTAAAGACAAAATATACAAAAATGTAATTCTATGTGTACCTGGACATTATATTAAAATAGTATTTTAGAACAGAAAACAGTCTGCTTTTTTAAACTGTCTGTTGATTTTCAACTACTTATTGCTAAAAATAATTTTGTTACACAGGAAATGAATGGCTAATCTGTTTTTAAAGCTGTCTTTAAAAAACTAAAGAAGATAGCAATAATGTACATGATTCTCCCAAAACCATTATAGTTGAAAGCTCTTTGGAGTAGCTTACACATGTTAAAGTCCTGTTGGTATAAAACAGCCTCTTTCTGAGACCTACTTGTTTAATGACCTACGTCGACGTCACCTCTACATTAATACCTTTATTTCTTAATGACATCCTGAGAATGCTACCTTGATTTGAGTGATGGTACGCTCCAACACCACTTTCTGACATATATTTAAATGTATTAAAGTGGTTTCTTAACGCCAGTTCCCCTTCTAATTATTTCTTCCCCCAGAGCATCAACATCTCACACAGCTGCTCCACTTGTAGTGCAGTTACGTTACCTTTCAGACTATAAAATCTCTAATACTTCCACAAGTACTCATGTTCAAGTTCACATGCTGGTTTCCACTGTAGAGGACAGTATGGACCTGGCTTGACATGAAATTCAAATCTCTTCTATGAGAACTCTGGCAATCACTTGCACTAAGAGCTACAAGAAAATTTAAGTGCTTCATTGCCTTTCCTTCCTTTACAACCTAATTCTGGAAAAAGTACAAACTTATTTATTTTAACATATCTGATGTGACTGGAAAACTTAATTGTTTAAAAGCACCATCCTCACAAAATGCTTGATAAGTATCAAGCCTAAGTCTAAATCCTATCATAATTTACAGAATTTACTCATTCCTATCCTGTTTTCTTCTGAGAGGCACAGTTGCACTGGATATCCCAAACAGATTGCTGCACACACTCGATAAGCACACAGAAAATCATATATGCTATGTTTTCCTGACCCTGTTTATAATTTCTACTGAACTTGTACTAGCTCTCATATCACATATTCTAATGCTTAAAAGACAAGTATAGATTAATTGCAAGGCGGAGCCAGTATTTGTTTATCTGTGAATTTTTAGATTACTTAACATTCTTTAAAATTAAAGCAGAATACTTCACTTGTAGCAATGAATGCAACGTATCCTGTCTGTTTCTTCCGGCACGTGCAAAACCATCCAAAACAAAAATTTTGTCTTCATTATAATAGAAAGAATGTTTTCCATTATTTGTTCCATCCATAGTAGTTTTTTGATTCAGTGCCTAATTCAAGCCCCAGTAAGCACACAAGTCCAACCTGCTGCGAGTTTGTTTGCCCCTGTGAGGTTCTACATACTTTAGTAACAATTTCCATATGCGTTTGTTTTGCAACTCCAGATAAAGTAGATGACTTGTTCACAAAATTGAGTTGAGCGCATAAATTCACAAGCTATGTTTACATACTTGTCTTGAACAAAACAGGGTAAAATGCTATTCTATCACTGATTTTTGTGCAAGACTGTCTTACCACAGCATGATCAAATTATTATGAAAGCAAGTGGTAATATTCTTACTCAGCCAAAGGAAAATGATTCTCAAAACGCTTATTTGCATCTTTCTTCCCTCTCTTTGTGCCTTGCACATGCTCACCCAGACTTACCATGTCAAACAGAGCTTGCAGCAGGAATGAGGACAAACTTTGAGAAGTGCACTCTAAGATGTCAACGTTACTGAAGCACTGAAAATGGTTTGCTTATTTTTATATTCCCAGAAGAGCATTCATTTGGTACTTTAGCTGCTTATAACCACGCCAAAATACAGATTTTCCACAAGATTCCCACTGATTTGTCCACCAAATATTTTCACAGAAATATACGAAAATGTGTCACAAATCCATGGTTCTACAATGTTTCCTTCCAAAAAGCAGCAAATAATCTAGAATGTTTTTAAAATAAGTTCTGCCAGAGGAAAATGTTGGTAGGCTTGCTTTTAGCTCCCCTTGAAAAGTACAGAAACGTATCACTAAAAAAATAGATTATTTTCTCTTGATATATAACCTACCAGAGGAGAAAAGACAGACATGTTATTACTGTGTGAAACATTTCCAAGGTATCTGAGAAGAAAACATGATTCCAGGCCATTTAATTTGGTACATTCTTATTCTCATAATCTCAGTAACGTTTCTGAATCTTACTAATTTCCCAGCACAATGTGGCTATGCGAGTACTCAGCTGTCTTCCTAATATCACCTCTAAGGAAAAAAGCCACAAAGAATACAAAAATCTTAAAATTTTTTCAGAGTATGCATTCCATCGTAACTTATATAAGCCCAAAAAGAAAGATATAATCCATTTTCCAAATTGTCTAGTCAATAGCTTAAGATCAGTGGGTGACAGTATTAATACTGATGTTGCAATGTTCTGAACAGTATCCTTGATACTGTTTTAGTGGCTGAAGTTTCTATGAATGTGGTTTGAATAAGAATTTGCTGTCAAGCCTGCTTGGGTAGTTCCAAAAAGCCCTGTTCTGGGTCTGAAGTAAATGGAAAAATGTCTAAGGAAATTGGATCAGACTGACATACCTTCTTATAAAAGGCAGTGGTTATACATCTCATTGCAGCTGGAAGTTCAATTATTACTTTACCAAAGGAAATTGAATCACAACCTTTGTCATCATCATTCCAAAGTTTTCAGTTTGCTTCAAACCTTCAACAAATATTTTGAACTCAATGTGTTAAGCAAGTTATGAGTCTTTTGTGGTGTTTAAGTGCAGCGTGCCTGCAAGTTAGTCAAATGTTCAAAAATATTCTGTTCATAAAAATAATGTGCTACAAAATCTTAATCAAATTTGAGTATCTGAACCCAACTTGAACATCTGTATAGTATGCTTACCATCTTGAATATCTTAATTCTGCTGCAATCCAGTCTTGCTCTGTTCAAAGTTTAAATATTTCTACTGATCTCAGCAATGGCTGCAGAGAGCTTAAGATTCATACATGTTTAATTTCAATAGTTTAATTAAACTATATTTAAAATAGTAGAGCAAGTCTATAAAATACTCTAAGAGATTGTAAGATTGTAGTTATGCAGCACTCAGAAACATTAAAGAACACTTTTCCACTGTACAACTCTTCAAATCCTTATTCTACTCCCCACATCCTTTTTAAAAAATAAAAATCTGAGGATAGACATGGAAACAGTCCGTATGCTTTTGTTTGTATTCTTTGCACCCAGACAGAAAATAAATATCACAGGAGCTGGAACACAGAAACTAGCAGTTAAATCTCCTAGCTTTAGATATCTTATGTGATCACCTAAGTTGTCTAGAAAAAGATTGCTTAATTTCTTTTTGTTCATCTGTTTTTAGAGAAGTCCTGTAACTACACCAAACAGTTTAGGACTATTATTCCATTCCCGTTTGAAAGTCTGAATTGAAATTTTTCCCACTGGCATTTTTAATCTAGAAGAGGACAGCAGTGTCTTTTCATGGATACTTGCAGGAATAGATCCCTGGAGAGTAATTTTCACTAAATGTGGAAGGAAGCGGACTCTGTCAGAATATGGATATTGCCTCCAAACAGACACACCAAGGAAGAGAGCAGTCTTTCTCGCTGCTCGAAGTCCAGCAGATAAACTGTCTCCCTGGAGTTTCTGTGTTGGTAGAAACATCTTTGATCAGAGCTCTCAAGCTCATGGAAAAAGAGTTTCTCCTAAAATTTGCAGAAGTAATTATACAGGTTTTCACTTGTATCCTCTCTGCTAAAGAATAACTCGAATGTGGACCTCTCTTAGGAAAAAAATGCAAAAGCTTGGAGATCTTCGATTAACTCTTCCTCACTCTGTTTCTGCTTGGAATGTATGAAATTTATGAAAATTAAAAGTTCCAGTTTAAATAATAATGTGATTCAATATATCTGAAGCACACTGACACATTCACTGTGCCTAAAATTTTCGTTGTGGATGAGTACAGAATCAGAGGGGTACTACTTTAAAATAGAATCGGCTATGTAAGACTGAACAGATATTTGTTAAACCTGCTTTTAAAGAACTTAAATAATTGCAACTCCACAGCTCCCCAGGAGTTTATTCCAGGACTTAATTTTTTTTTGCTCCTGCAAGTTTTTTCAAATATCTAACAGAACTCCTTTTTGCAATTTAAGGGCATTATTTCTCACTCCATCTGCATTATTCTCTTCTTCTCTGCTAATATACTATTTACCACATTCCTTCTCCATACTATAATCTTTTAGTTTCTCCTCTTTAGGACAAAAAGTTGAAGTATTTTGGAATGTACTTGTTCTTTTCTCACAGTTAAAGATTTCCAGATTTCAAACCACTGTCACAGCTCTCTTCTATGTGCTTTTCAGCCAGCACTCTGCCTATCTTGGGGATCAAAACACAGAACTGAGCAAAGTATTCTATTTGAAGCCTTATTGTTGCTGAGCTGAGCAGAGGGATTACTTCACATATTTTGGATTTCTGCTTATATATTTTCCTTTTCATAGCAATACGTCTCGGTTAAATTGTGTTCAGCATGTAAGTCATAGTAATCCATATTCTCTTTTCTGCACATATACTAGTTAAATCAGTTGTTTTGCTTACTTGAGTAAAACATTTACTCACTTCTACTGTGAAGTGACACGAAAACAATGTAGTTTGAATATATTCCAAGGAATGAGAGGCCCATATAAAATTCTTTTCCCAGCTTCAAAAGACTTTTCAAAATGCTCTAAGATTGTCTGTGTTGGTAGAGTTGCTCCCATCATGCAATAATAATGAAATACCCATGCCACAGCCAAGTTACATATTATTTGTATGCTGTAATAAAAGGGCTTTTAAGGAAGAAAGTATAAAGATGAAAACATTTTGAGTAAATATTTATTTGATGCTGTTTTTCTTTCTGAGAATAAAGAACAGATTTTTTCATCCTTTCCATGCATGTATGTTCACTGGCACAAAAATTATTGTGGATTCTGACCTTGCAAGAGAGCTGTTAGAATATTTTCAGTATATCACCGTTGCCTGGAGAATGGGACTTTCTGTTGCTGAACAGAAAACGTTTGTGATAAAATCAGGAGGAATATTTTAAGGTGGAATTCTCCAAAGTATTTCAGCTACATGACTGCGACAACATTTTGGAGGGAAAAAAAATCCGTAATAGCAATTTAAAGCACAAGTTCAGGTCCTAGTCTTAAAGCAAGAGACACATGCATAATCATGGGGTTGTGATCCCCTGCGACAAGGGGTCACAGGGGATCAGAGTTCAATGAAACTATTATTTCATTATTTCAAAAATAACGTGATTATACAACATATGTGAATTCAATTTATTTGTCTTAAAAGTACTATTGGCTTTTTTTTTTTTTTTTTTTTTTTTTTTTTT
>JACDJE010000402.1:757705-807458 GCA_016647715.1 Pavo muticus | reverse complement strand
CCTTCCAAATATCAAATGACAGAAGTTACATATAAGTGTGTATATGCATGAGTGCTCTCCAAAAGTAACGCCTCCTGGTTTATTATGTTGGCCCCTGATGTCAGAGGCAGATGTTGGAGGTACGGCAGCAGAGGTTGAACCTTCCCACCAATATCCCATTACATACTGTTGCCATGTGATAGATGGCAGCAGAGGGGCAGTATGACAAAAAGATAGTACATATGAAGCAAAGGTGTGTGATAGAACTCCTCTGTGCACAAAAAAAAACCTGTCCCCATTGATAATGCTGAACATTTATGACAGCTAAGCAGCGGGTATGAACACAGGTGGTGGGTGGTGCCTTTCAGCGGTGGCAACAGCAATGTGAAAGACAAGCCACATTCTGGACAGCCATACACAGCTGTTACATTATGAAATGAAGTGTCTCAGTGAGCTCAGCTGTGTAGATTGGCTAATGGTAGTGACTATGTTGAAAAATAATATTTCATGGCTGAGAATTTGTGCTATCAAATAGCATTATTGTGCCCTCTGTATCTGTTGTAGTATTCATGGGAATAAATAGAAGGCATTACTTTCAGAGCAACCTACATATTAGCATAAAGAAAGAGAGAAACATTAGGCTGTCAGAAGGCTAGTAAATTTGCTATCACTGTTTGAAGCTGTCACCATCAGACCTCAATACAAAAAGAAAATACCTATTTCCAACAAGCAATCCAGATGTTCTAGCCCATTTTAATGCCAGTATCTAGATGTAGCCTCCAGAAAAATGTACTATAAATTAATCTAACTAATTTACGTGGCATGAGTTACTGCAACTTGACAATGAAGGTAATATGGATTTTGGAATAGTTTTCATTCTTTTAGAGGTGTTGATGATCAGAAGATAAGATGGTCTTGCAGCCTATATTCCCCAGCATCGCTCTCTCCACAATTTCATTAACCAGAATGATTACTATCCCCCTAGAGCTTCATAGCAATTTTATTTGGGTAGAGTGGAGATTGCTTAAGCAAACAACATTTTTTTTTTTAAATACCATATTATCATCTGCATAACACCGTTTTAACAAATATATTTTTCTTTCCCTATTGCATATCTTTTACATGTCTTCTAAATTTGTATAAGCCATTAGATAGCGAGGGAAGAAAATATACCATTCCAGGATTCTTTGACCATAGTCCCTACAGTTATACTGATGTTATGCACACAGCTCAGTGTCATTTACACAAAGACATCGGGTTCTAGGGAGTAGAAAAGTCTTTGAGAAAGATGGATTTGGGAAATCTGTAGTGTTGCAATGGTTAGCTGCCTTCAAAGTTATTTTTCACTAGGCTTCCCTTAAGAAGATGTAGATAGCATAAAATTCCCATATCCTTATGGATGGTTTTTGCAGTACTTCAAAGAGGACACTTGCACTCCTTTTGCCTGCTTCCTGTTGTGAAGGAAAATTTGGCCAGAATGAATACTTATTTTTAAAGGATATTTTCCTCTGGAATTACACATAAGGAGTTATTTTACAGTGCTGCCAGTTTTTTTTTTTTTTTCAGAGAGAGTACAGAAAAAAATAAATTAAAAATATTTTAAAAAAAGATAAGCTCTAGGTAGTCTACCAAAAACCTGAAATACAAGCAAATGGAAATGTTTACTTAGATGTAATTTCAAACATCTGAAAAAGAGTTCCTCTTATATCAGTAAAGAGAGAAGAGACCTGATTCTAATTGCCTTTAACTCTAATATTGTTGTTAGTTGCACAAAATATGTATGCAAAAGGATACTGATTTTAAAACTGAGAGGGATTGCAGTGAAGTATTTATTTTTCAGTGAAGAATTTTTTCTAAGTACACATAGTTGATTAAATTACTTTTAACAGCCAGAACCCAGTCAATCTTTTGACTACTTTAAAGTTCAAAGCACAGTGCCAGATCAGCATTACCGGTACACACATTCCATCACAGCAACTTCTGTAACTCCTTCCATTAGCATGTGGGTTAAAATTGTTTCACAACTTCACAGTTGTTTAGACACAGTTATTTGGAAATATGTAAAACAATTCCCACAAATATCTAAAAAAAAAAAAAAAAAAGAAGGGTAAAACAAAGACTTAACAAGAATGAGAATACAGCAGATTAGGAATGAAAACACGAGATCCCTATCTCTAGTGGTAGAAAGGAGACAAGACAGTTGTACAAATCGAAACTGCAGCATACCTTGCAATGGGAATTTAAATGCATACCAAACGTTCTTCAGATATGTACATACTTGAAGACAGAGAGAGATGTATAAAGAGATCAAAATAAAATTAAGGATTACGAAAATCTTAAATAGTTCTTCAAATTAAAAACATTGCTAGCCTATGATTTTCATATGGATGATATAATAGATTATAAAATTAATGCAGATGATAAAAGCACATAGAATAAAATTATTGAAATGTATCTCCATTCTTTGGATTTTACATTTGAACATTTACAGAAACAAAACTCAAACAATTACATAAAATCCTTCTCTAAGCCAGAATCAAGACAGTTCCATCCAATAATTGGGAAAGAGCTGCCATAAGAAACTGAATTTATAATAGACAACGTTTTTTAAAAAAATATGGGACAGAAAGTAGCCTAGAAAATTGCTTGTGTGCAATATTGTGAAAAGCACACACAGCTCTAAAACAAATTTCCTAAAGAAGGAAAATAAAAGAAATAAAAATAAGGGCATATAATGAGATACATTGCAGCACAGGTGAACAAAGATAATTCATGAGATAATTTAGAGTTCTGATATATTCATTTGAGGAGATACACTTCTAAACAAAGATGAAGCACATTTCATCTATCTTGACTTTCATACAGTGGTACTGTACAGATCAGTATTTGTTGAAATGGATATAGCAGAACTGTACAGTAAATGTGTAGCATATGACTAGGAAGAAACTGGTGGAATTCAAAGTTTTCAAATAACATGGCTAAAATGTGTACTGATGAAATTAGTTTCTATCAGAACTACTTGGTGAGTGTCATACATACCCAGATAACAAGGAACTAAATTATCTTATGCACTTTTTTATGTAATTTCTATTCAGAAATATAAAACAAGTTTGCCGTAAACAGGAAGCTGACTGGTTGGAAGGACCTAAAGATGATTACTGACAGTAAATTGTCATACATTACAGATGAGAATAAGGCAAAAATAATCCTAGGAAACAACAGAAGGTACCGTTTTATCAGGAATAGGTCACGCTCAAGAGTCCTGGAACAGCTCCGAATATACATGTTCAAAAACCTAAAAGAGATTCTGAAGAGGTCTACGATTACAAGAAGAATATGAAATTTGTCTCTCACATGACAAGTCTGAGAGAACATGTGTCTAAGAAACAGCAAGGGCACATTGATACTTTCTAGAAACTGAGTATACCTTTGTAGTTCTGGTATGGGGTAAACAACAACAAGAAAGAACTTTTTAAGCTAAGAATGTCAGAAAGAATAAAATCAATTAGTATTTTAGGTTAAAAAATGGAAGAAAATATTCTAGCCTATAAAGCATTCAAGATTCGGAATAGATTCACAGTGAAAATAGTAAGGGTAAAAGCTTTAAAAATAGAATTACTTTATGGAATATTATATGATTGCCTACAACAGAATGGGATTTCACTAAATCACTAATATCCTTCTAGTCCTTTGTTTCCATTACTGTGTGAATATGCACACGTACACTCATTTGTGCAGATAAAATTTCCAGGATATAGAAACTACTTATTATTGTATAATGTATTTTACCCATGACAGTATGTAGTATTTTAACTGACTGTATGCATGTGGATAGCGAATATAAATATATTAAAGATTGGCTAGAAATTAAATGTCACAACCCCTTGTGACAACAAAGTAAAATATGTACTCTGGGTGTGTAAGTCCTGAGTAAGCATTTTTATTGAAATTATATTGTTACATGGTATTTTTACTTTAGATAAACACAGCAGTAAAGCCAGAAAAAATATAGTTTTCATGGAACTGTTTACAATTTAGTGTACATTTATATTCCTGAAAAAATGTGTAAATTAGGAGTGACTCATTAGTGCACCAGTTCTGGAGAATATGTTCAATTCCTGCTCTATTATGGGTTGACTAATTATATGCCAAGTGGGGCCTAATTTTACCGTTATTTCAGTTGTAATGTTGATGGAATTACTGAAATCAATGCTAAGTTCCTTGTCATACTTGGTGACAGCACAATTATCAAGACAATATCATAAAAATTAGGTCAGCCCAACAACCCACCAACTGATGATCTCATTCCTTCCACCCTTCTCCCTGATGCCAAGATACACAGCCCTACCATCTCCTTAACACCAGCTGCCCCTCAGTGAGGTAAAGTAGTTCACTATGTCCATTATTTCTTTTTTATCAATCCAAATATGGGAGGAATGATCAATCCTAACTGCTCAAAAGTCAGGACCATGATAGACAAGGCTAAGTTTCAGTATAAAATATACTGATTCACTGGTCAGAAATTGCATTCATAATCTATCTTCCAACCTCCTTTGTTATTTCAAGAGAAGCAACAAAATTTTCCTCAAAAATCTTTCAGGCAGTCATTGTGCAAAAATTCTGAGGAGCATGAACAAGAGATATTTTGTCCAAGACTGTAAAGCAAAATGCATTCATTTATGTTTACCGCATTTCTAGTAAATTATGAATCTTAATTTACTGTTATATTTCAAAACACATGATTAATATTTATACCCAATAACACCTGTAGCACTGATGAACTTCTATTCTCCTGCATAAGGAAGAGAAAGAGGAGCGTACACTGCCTGCTTTTGTTAATTTCTTGGGGTTGGTGCATCTTGTAATGACAGGAGGTTCTCATGAAGTCAGCATATTGGGTAGGACTTAAAAATCTTCTGTAGGTAGTGATTTCAGTATTTGCTGACAAATAACGAATTAATTATTGTGTAATACATTGTTTACTCACATTGAAATAGTGGTTTATCTAGTTGTAGTTATCTGTGTATAGGAACACAGCAGCATTCCCCATTCATTAGTGACCAACATGAGCTACTACAAAAATCTAAATGAAGCCAGATGTTCCCAGCACTTTCCTACAAAAAACAAACAAAAAAAACCACAAGCAGAGCTAGATGAACAGTAATCTTTGTCAAGGTTTCATAAAAAGAATCTAGGATTAGGACATTCTCTAGTAACCACAATAGCTGCTGCTGGAAGAATCACATAATCTAGCCCTGAACAGCTGAAGTTTCATTGTATAATTAAGGTCCTGTCTTGAATAATACTGGCCAGCCTAATGGTTTTTTCATTAGGAGCCACTGCCTCAAGCCTTATATGATGGAGCCCTGGGCAATCTGATCTAGTAGTTCTCAACTCTGCCTGTGGCAAGGGAATTAGAACTTTACGATCTTGGAGGTTCCTTCCAACCCAGGCCATTCTATGATTCTATTCAACCACTGTTACTGCAAAACAGAATCTGGTCATCACCACTAAAAAAAGTGGAGTTCTTTCAACAGTATATTCAGTATTCTTTAATTGTATCTAATTGGTTTATAGATACCAAATCTTACCTACAATACATATCACTGCATTTATCTAATGTATATATTTTTACAGTACCTCTGTGAAAGAAGGAGGGATTCTTTTCTTCTGCTCATGAACATGAATTATGAAAAAGTACCAAAAGCGATTTTTTGAAGTTTCAAAAAAGGTGAAACCCTGAGGGAGATTAACAGAGTAGCTTACATTGTGTCAGGCAGTATCAGGCACTATTCCAAAGTTCTTTAGTAACATTACAACACTAGAAGCACTGCTTTTATTTGATGTTTTACCTCGTGCTGCTGTCGTTAGTATCAGCAAGAGGAGTGTACTTTCAATCACTCCGAACAGCTCATTTGGTGAGAAATCCAGTAAGAATTAGGAAATTGGATAAAACTTCTATTATTTTCATAGCTAGTCAATGGACAATTCTCATATTTACATAACACTTTTTAATACAAAAAGGTATGTTTGTGATGTTTGTGTTGATTTACTTACATTTTTTTCCTATCTCAGTCAACTGACTGAGCAAATCCTAGCACAACAGACCATTTTATAGCACTGCATGACTTTACTAAAAAGCAAGTTCACTGTTTTTCTGCTGTAGTTCTCCGTTTATTAGTCTTACGTTACTTGTACTGACGGGTGTTCCTTGCCAAATAATGAAATGCTCTTNTCTGACTATTTTGAGAATTATTTGAGAAATACAGAGTAAACAGATAACTGAAAAAGTTATTGAGTGGCTTCTATGGATTAATTGTAGAGTTTCCGTGTTTTGCTGCTGCTGCCAAATCAACTATGTTATTTCTCAGGAATGGCAGCTCAAGGTCACAGTGAAGCTGAACTAATAGACTTGTAGCAACAATACCACTATATAAAAACTGCGAGGAACGCTTTCTCAAAGCATGTTCATCTGTCTCTGAACCTGTCATTTGATTTTTCTTTTTCTCAGCAGCCAAACTTACAGCTTTTTATTGCAAGTTATTAATGCTACAGCTAATAACAAAGAAAAAACAGTTTCTGAAGAACTCCTTCCAAATATCAAATGACAGAAGTTACATATAAGTGTGTATATGCATGAGTGCTCTCCAAAAGTAACGCCTCCTGGTTTATTATGTTGGCCCCTGATGTCAGAGGCAGATGTTGGAGGTACGGCAGCAGAGGTTGAACCTTCCCACCAATATCCCATTACATACTGTTGCCATGTGATAGATGGCAGCAGAGGGGCAGTATGACAAAAAGATAGTACATATGAAGCAAAGGTGTGTGATAGAACTCCTCTGTGCACAAAAAAAAACCTGTCCCCATTGATAATGCTGAACATTTATGACAGCTAAGCAGCGGGTATGAACACAGGTGGTGGGTGGTGCCTTTCAGCGGTGGCAACAGCAATGTGAAAGACAAGCCACATTCTGGACAGCCATACACAGCTGTTACATTATGAAATGAAGTGTCTCAGTGAGCTCAGCTGTGTAGATTGGCTAATGGTAGTGACTATGTTGAAAAATAATATTTCATGGCTGAGAATTTGTGCTATCAAATAGCATTATTGTGCCCTCTGTATCTGTTGTAGTATTCATGGGAATAAATAGAAGGCATTACTTTCAGAGCAACCTACATATTAGCATAAAGAAAGAGAGAAACATTAGGCTGTCAGAAGGCTAGTAAATTTGCTATCACTGTTTGAAGCTGTCACCATCAGACCTCAATACAAAAAGAAAATACCTATTTCCAACAAGCAATCCAGATGTTCTAGCCCATTTTAATGCCAGTATCTAGATGTAGCCTCCAGAAAAATGTACTATAAATTAATCTAACTAATTTACGTGGCATGAGTTACTGCAACTTGACAATGAAGGTAATATGGATTTTGGAATAGTTTTCATTCTTTTAGAGGTGTTGATGATCAGAAGATAAGATGGTCTTGCAGCCTATATTCCCCAGCATCGCTCTCTCCACAATTTCATTAACCAGAATGATTACTATCCCCCTAGAGCTTCATAGCAATTTTATTTGGGTAGAGTGGAGATTGCTTAAGCAAACAACATTTTTTTTTTTAAATACCATATTATCATCTGCATAACACCGTTTTAACAAATATATTTTTCTTTCCCTATTGCATATCTTTTACATGTCTTCTAAATTTGTATAAGCCATTAGATAGCGAGGGAAGAAAATATACCATTCCAGGATTCTTTGACCATAGTCCCTACAGTTATACTGATGTTATGCACACAGCTCAGTGTCATTTACACAAAGACATCGGGTTCTAGGGAGTAGAAAAGTCTTTGAGAAAGATGGATTTGGGAAATCTGTAGTGTTGCAATGGTTAGCTGCCTTCAAAGTTATTTTTCACTAGGCTTCCCTTAAGAAGATGTAGATAGCATAAAATTCCCATATCCTTATGGATGGTTTTTGCAGTACTTCAAAGAGGACACTTGCACTCCTTTTGCCTG
Organism: Pavo muticus; assembly: GCA_016647715.1. NCBI lineage: Eukaryota > Metazoa > Chordata > Aves > Galliformes > Phasianidae > Pavo > Pavo muticus. The sequence continues at coordinate 799,464 of JACDJE010000402.1, read as the reverse complement.
CTTCCTGTTGTGAAGGAAAATTTGGCCAGAATGAATACTTATTTTTAAAGGATATTTTCCTCTGGAATTACACATAAGGAGTTATTTTACAGTGCTGCCAGTTTTTTTTTTTTTTTCAGAGAGAGTACAGAAAAAAATAAATTAAAAATATTTTAAAAAAAGATAAGCTCTAGGTAGTCTACCAAAAACCTGAAATACAAGCAAATGGAAATGTTTACTTAGATGTAATTTCAAACATCTGAAAAAGAGTTCCTCTTATATCAGTAAAGAGAGAAGAGACCTGATTCTAATTGCCTTTAACTCTAATATTGTTGTTAGTTGCACAAAATATGTATGCAAAAGGATACTGATTTTAAAACTGAGAGGGATTGCAGTGAAGTATTTATTTTTCAGTGAAGAATTTTTTCTAAGTACACATAGTTGATTAAATTACTTTTAACAGCCAGAACCCAGTCAATCTTTTGACTACTTTAAAGTTCAAAGCACAGTGCCAGATCAGCATTACCGGTACACACATTCCATCACAGCAACTTCTGTAACTCCTTCCATTAGCATGTGGGTTAAAATTGTTTCACAACTTCACAGTTGTTTAGACACAGTTATTTGGAAATATGTAAAACAATTCCCACAAATATCTAAAAAAAAAAAAAAAAAAGAAGGGTAAAACAAAGACTTAACAAGAATGAGAATACAGCAGATTAGGAATGAAAACACGAGATCCCTATCTCTAGTGGTAGAAAGGAGACAAGACAGTTGTACAAATCGAAACTGCAGCATACCTTGCAATGGGAATTTAAATGCATACCAAACGTTCTTCAGATATGTACATACTTGAAGACAGAGAGAGATGTATAAAGAGATCAAAATAAAATTAAGGATTACGAAAATCTTAAATAGTTCTTCAAATTAAAAACATTGCTAGCCTATGATTTTCATATGGATGATATAATAGATTATAAAATTAATGCAGATGATAAAAGCACATAGAATAAAATTATTGAAATGTATCTCCATTCTTTGGATTTTACATTTGAACATTTACAGAAACAAAACTCAAACAATTACATAAAATCCTTCTCTAAGCCAGAATCAAGACAGTTCCATCCAATAATTGGGAAAGAGCTGCCATAAGAAACTGAATTTATAATAGACAACGTTTTTTAAAAAAATATGGGACAGAAAGTAGCCTAGAAAATTGCTTGTGTGCAATATTGTGAAAAGCACACACAGCTCTAAAACAAATTTCCTAAAGAAGGAAAATAAAAGAAATAAAAATAAGGGCATATAATGAGATACATTGCAGCACAGGTGAACAAAGATAATTCATGAGATAATTTAGAGTTCTGATATATTCATTTGAGGAGATACACTTCTAAACAAAGATGAAGCACATTTCATCTATCTTGACTTTCATACAGTGGTACTGTACAGATCAGTATTTGTTGAAATGGATATAGCAGAACTGTACAGTAAATGTGTAGCATATGACTAGGAAGAAACTGGTGGAATTCAAAGTTTTCAAATAACATGGCTAAAATGTGTACTGATGAAATTAGTTTCTATCAGAACTACTTGGTGAGTGTCATACATACCCAGATAACAAGGAACTAAATTATCTTATGCACTTTTTTATGTAATTTCTATTCAGAAATATAAAACAAGTTTGCCGTAAACAGGAAGCTGACTGGTTGGAAGGACCTAAAGATGATTACTGACAGTAAATTGTCATACATTACAGATGAGAATAAGGCAAAAATAATCCTAGGAAACAACAGAAGGTACCGTTTTATCAGGAATAGGTCACGCTCAAGAGTCCTGGAACAGCTCCGAATATACATGTTCAAAAACCTAAAAGAGATTCTGAAGAGGTCTACGATTACAAGAAGAATATGAAATTTGTCTCTCACATGACAAGTCTGAGAGAACATGTGTCTAAGAAACAGCAAGGGCACATTGATACTTTCTAGAAACTGAGTATACCTTTGTAGTTCTGGTATGGGGTAAACAACAACAAGAAAGAACTTTTTAAGCTAAGAATGTCAGAAAGAATAAAATCAATTAGTATTTTAGGTTAAAAAATGGAAGAAAATATTCTAGCCTATAAAGCATTCAAGATTCGGAATAGATTCACAGTGAAAATAGTAAGGGTAAAAGCTTTAAAAATAGAATTACTTTATGGAATATTATATGATTGCCTACAACAGAATGGGATTTCACTAAATCACTAATATCCTTCTAGTCCTTTGTTTCCATTACTGTGTGAATATGCACACGTACACTCATTTGTGCAGATAAAATTTCCAGGATATAGAAACTACTTATTATTGTATAATGTATTTTACCCATGACAGTATGTAGTATTTTAACTGACTGTATGCATGTGGATAGCGAATATAAATATATTAAAGATTGGCTAGAAATTAAATGTCACAACCCCTTGTGACAACAAAGTAAAATATGTACTCTGGGTGTGTAAGTCCTGAGTAAGCATTTTTATTGAAATTATATTGTTACATGGTATTTTTACTTTAGATAAACACAGCAGTAAAGCCAGAAAAAATATAGTTTTCATGGAACTGTTTACAATTTAGTGTACATTTATATTCCTGAAAAAATGTGTAAATTAGGAGTGACTCATTAGTGCACCAGTTCTGGAGAATATGTTCAATTCCTGCTCTATTATGGGTTGACTAATTATATGCCAAGTGGGGCCTAATTTTACCGTTATTTCAGTTGTAATGTTGATGGAATTACTGAAATCAATGCTAAGTTCCTTGTCATACTTGGTGACAGCACAATTATCAAGACAATATCATAAAAATTAGGTCAGCCCAACAACCCACCAACTGATGATCTCATTCCTTCCACCCTTCTCCCTGATGCCAAGATACACAGCCCTACCATCTCCTTAACACCAGCTGCCCCTCAGTGAGGTAAAGTAGTTCACTATGTCCATTATTTCTTTTTTATCAATCCAAATATGGGAGGAATGATCAATCCTAACTGCTCAAAAGTCAGGACCATGATAGACAAGGCTAAGTTTCAGTATAAAATATACTGATTCACTGGTCAGAAATTGCATTCATAATCTATCTTCCAACCTCCTTTGTTATTTCAAGAGAAGCAACAAAATTTTCCTCAAAAATCTTTCAGGCAGTCATTGTGCAAAAATTCTGAGGAGCATGAACAAGAGATATTTTGTCCAAGACTGTAAAGCAAAATGCATTCATTTATGTTTACCGCATTTCTAGTAAATTATGAATCTTAATTTACTGTTATATTTCAAAACACATGATTAATATTTATACCCAATAACACCTGTAGCACTGATGAACTTCTATTCTCCTGCATAAGGAAGAGAAAGAGGAGCGTACACTGCCTGCTTTTGTTAATTTCTTGGGGTTGGTGCATCTTGTAATGACAGGAGGTTCTCATGAAGTCAGCATATTGGGTAGGACTTAAAAATCTTCTGTAGGTAGTGATTTCAGTATTTGCTGACAAATAACGAATTAATTATTGTGTAATACATTGTTTACTCACATTGAAATAGTGGTTTATCTAGTTGTAGTTATCTGTGTATAGGAACACAGCAGCATTCCCCATTCATTAGTGACCAACATGAGCTACTACAAAAATCTAAATGAAGCCAGATGTTCCCAGCACTTTCCTACAAAAAACAAACAAAAAAAACCACAAGCAGAGCTAGATGAACAGTAATCTTTGTCAAGGTTTCATAAAAAGAATCTAGGATTAGGACATTCTCTAGTAACCACAATAGCTGCTGCTGGAAGAATCACATAATCTAGCCCTGAACAGCTGAAGTTTCATTGTATAATTAAGGTCCTGTCTTGAATAATACTGGCCAGCCTAATGGTTTTTTCATTAGGAGCCACTGCCTCAAGCCTTATATGATGGAGCCCTGGGCAATCTGATCTAGTAGTTCTCAACTCTGCCTGTGGCAAGGGAATTAGAACTTTACGATCTTGGAGGTTCCTTCCAACCCAGGCCATTCTATGATTCTATTCAACCACTGTTACTGCAAAACAGAATCTGGTCATCACCACTAAAAAAAGTGGAGTTCTTTCAACAGTATATTCAGTATTCTTTAATTGTATCTAATTGGTTTATAGATACCAAATCTTACCTACAATACATATCACTGCATTTATCTAATGTATATATTTTTACAGTACCTCTGTGAAAGAAGGAGGGATTCTTTTCTTCTGCTCATGAACATGAATTATGAAAAAGTACCAAAAGCGATTTTTTGAAGTTTCAAAAAAGGTGAAACCCTGAGGGAGATTAACAGAGTAGCTTACATTGTGTCAGGCAGTATCAGGCACTATTCCAAAGTTCTTTAGTAACATTACAACACTAGAAGCACTGCTTTTATTTGATGTTTTACCTCGTGCTGCTGTCGTTAGTATCAGCAAGAGGAGTGTACTTTCAATCACTCCGAACAGCTCATTTGGTGAGAAATCCAGTAAGAATTAGGAAATTGGATAAAACTTCTATTATTTTCATAGCTAGTCAATGGACAATTCTCATATTTACATAACACTTTTTAATACAAAAAGGTATGTTTGTGATGTTTGTGTTGATTTACTTACATTTTTTTCCTATCTCAGTCAACTGACTGAGCAAATCCTAGCACAACAGACCATTTTATAGCACTGCATGACTTTACTAAAAAGCAAGTTCACTGTTTTTCTGCTGTAGTTCTCCGTTTATTAGTCTTACGTTACTTGTACTGACGGGTGTTCCTTGCCAAATAATGAAATGCTCTTTTTTTTTTTTTTTTTTTTTTTTAAGTTTTAAACTGACTAGCTATCATCAGATCCAGGAGTCTCCCAACTAAGCTGCACTTTTGTGCCTCAGCAGATTGCAATCAAATCTTTATGAGTATGATATATGTAGGTTGTGCTGAAAGTAATGCCTCTAATTTATTTCCGTGGAAACTACAACAGACACAAAGAGCAAATTCGCAGCTACAAAAAACTATTTTTCAACATAATCACCACTAATAGCTATGCATTTTTACCAGCAACGAACAAGAGCCTGCTTGCCTCACTCGTAAGAATCTGCACCAGCAAAGGTGACCCACTGTTTCACAGCTGCTATGAGACATCACTGCTAGGAAAATGTTGCCCATACAGCTTTCACTGTCTTCACACACTGCTTGGTCTCCAGAAATGTTCAGCAAGCATCAATGAATGTCAGTGTGTGCTATTTTTTCCTTCATGGAGGAATTCAATGACACACCTTTGTTTCATACAAAATTCCATCCCAGATGCTATTTTGTCAGACTGTCACATGGCAATAAGATGTAATGGAACACAGTTGAAAAGGTTCAGCCTCTACTGCCATACCACCACCGTCTCCAACAATTTGGGCCAATGTAAAATAGGAAGAATTAAATTTCATAGCAGCCCTCACACTTCCATTTCCCTTAAACCCTTTTATTTCTAATTCCATAGTTATTTTTGTTCTTCAAGTTCCCACTGTGAAGATAATTACATGAAAAGTACAAGTTCTGAAGGTGTGTTGTGGAAATACTTTTTGTGGTTTGTTATGAGTCAGACTGGATGGAGTCAAAATTCATGACTTTTTCTTAAGAAATTCTGGCTAAAAAAACATTGGAAATCCCAAGAATACATCAGCTTTTATAGAGTTTATAACATCTGGAGTGAAATTCTTCAATCATCCAATTGCAAATAATTATACATTATTATTCTTTCTGTTTTGGATGTAGTCTAAGCTTTAAATTTATTAATTTTAATCATATAATCATAAAATATCCAAAGTTGGAAGGGACCCACAAGGGTCATTGAGTCCAACTCCTGGCTCCACAAAAGACCAAGCAAAAAACAAACTCAAACCATATGTCTCAGATCAGTGTCTAAACGCTTCTTGAGCTCCAGCGGACTTGGTGCCATGACCACTGCCCTGGGAGTCTATGCCAGTGCCCAAGGAAAAAGAAAAGCATATTTCTGTGTAAAATTTATGCTGTCTACTCTCAGAGCAGCTTCTTCATTTAGTTCCTCTTTCACATATAGTCAGAGGTATGCTTATTGGCTACATGTGACATCAAAAAGCCTTATCTCACACTACAGTAAACACAAAGTACAATAAATAAGCTATAGATGCCAGCTTCCCTCTCAGTATAACCAAAGACAGTGACCTTTGTTGTTCTCTCTCCTAGTACCTTTAGCAATGTTCTGAGCTTGCTGCTGCCTCTCTGAACTTCAACACTCAACTGTGAACTTGTCTTTTATTATTTCAAAACAAATCCTATTTTCAAATCTGCATGAAAGATGATGTTTTGGAGTGTTTCACAGAAAAAATAAAAACAGTGAGGAACTAGAAAATTCATTTCTCTAAATGGCAGAATACAACTATCTGTATGATTTTGAAAAGCATTTTTCAATATCACATAGTTCTTTATACCTTGCTTTCTCACACTTATGGCAATTAGTCTTCAGAATATACAGTGACAGAAAAGGGATTTCTGTGGTAGTGGAAAAAAATGGAGACCAACCTTACAGCTGAAACATCCCATGGTACTTGGAGATTTTGAAAAGTTACAAATTATTCTCTTTGGGCAATGCATAATTTTTACTTGAGCATGAGAATTCTTTCATTTATCAGCAGTTTCCCTTTTTGATTTTGTTTTCTTCTAAATTTAACCATGGAAAAACATGGATGATCTATTTGTATATAAGAATTTGAGTTCATCTATTCAGAGATATCTTTTTCTAGATAAAAGAAATGTAAGTCTTATACAAATCAGAGAGACAAGTCTGTCTTCACCTGAGTGTTTTTATTTTATCATTTTGTTATTAGCTTGGTCTGTTTATTTGAACTACTTATCAGCTTTGTATCAGATGCACTACTGACTCATACTTGCTCCTGTAGCCTCAAAAGCATGTAGGAGGCAGTTTTCAGTGCCACCTAAGAGCCTTCCTACCTGTGATAAATAGCTCACTTCATACTGTCTAAGAGAAAAGGGTCAGGGACACTTACTCGCTGAGAATTCCTGTGATGAAGGAGGAAAACAGTATAGAATATACTTTTCAAAACAGATTTGCTTCGTGGCCTTCTGCTCAGTTAAATCAAGCAAATCTCAAGCCTAAAGTGATCTTCTAGTTAAATTTAGAGTTCTCTTAAAAAAAAAAAAAAAACACACACCATATTCTAATGTATGGTATGAAATAAAAAGAATAAGAACATCTTCCTGGAGGAGATGTTAAGGCACATATGAGATGAAGAAGTGATCCGAGACAGCCAGCCTAGCTTCACCAAGGGCAGATCTTGCCTAAGTCCACAAATAAAACTACTTGCTTTAACGTGTCATCAGCTCCAAGATTTTTTATGCTATGTTCTTGCCATTTTGGGGTTCATAATTCTTGTTTTCTGTAAGTGTCTTGCATTACTAGATAAAGAAATTAATCAGTCCAATTGAAAATGTTTAATAAAATCTTAGTATTATTTTTATTTATACATTCTACAGGCTTGTCTGCTTGGGCATTGTGTAAGGTAAGATTAAGTCAGGCTTTACAACCTCAGTGATAATAATAATTGAAGGGGAAATCTAACGGAATTTTTGCTGTTTTTATATTCAACAATTTTATTTGAGCATATCATCGTAATTCCCCTACCAAAATGGGTATCATCCCCCTAAAAAAAAACAGGCTGATGTTAGTTATTGACAATATCCTGCTTCATTTCGACTTTCTGGACAGAGCTAGGCATAGCAAGAATTTTTTAAACTTTTTGTCAAAATTATAGTAACTATGTTTCTAATAATGAGCATGAGAGAACTGTTACAGTAGTTTGCAAGTACTCTATTTTTAATAATATATATAAGTGTTCTGTAAAATTTCTTATGGAATTGAGCTGAAATTATGTTTGTTTTGTTTCAGATAATTACTGACAAATGCAGAACTAAAATTTTATGTATACTGAGAAGGATATAAACGTGCTAGAGCTATGCTAGCTTAGACCAAATGTTCACAAAGTCCAACAATCTGCTTGTGAAAAGAGCTAATGATATATACTTCCATAAAATATAAGAATAGAAAAAGCATATAACATGCACTCTCTGAGTTTTCTTGATTGCCAATTGTTTGCAGTTATCTACAAGCTGAAGGAATTTTTTTGGCATTTAGAAGTTCCTAATAGAGTTTTATCCTGTGAACTTTTTCAAGTTTCCCTTGAACAGGGCAAAAGAAATATCTACAAGATCTGTACAACAGAATTTTATGGTTTAATTAAGCATTGTATGATTGAGATTCAGAAATTATGACTGATTATGAGACAAGGAATTTCTTGTACCATGAAAACAATCCATATCTAATGTGGATTTTCGTTTGATTTTGTTTCTCAGCATACATACATGCAAAAAAATCTAGCATACATTCTTTAAGTGTCACTTATTTCATAAACATTCCTAAATGTGAGGAGTACTAAATTACCTTAAAATCTGAATCTTGGCATAACTGTCATATTTCTTTGTATACCTGTAACAGATCTATCCTGCATGAGCAAACTGCAACAGACACATAACACATTACACATGGTGTAAAATGTACAATTATCCAAGGATTCTGTCTAAAAGTACCTGTAGCAAGCATATAAAAAGCTCATATGACTGCTTATTCTTACTAATATCTTCAGCTCACATCAGTGATGTATTATCTTAAAAAAACAATAACAGCAGTTTTGTACCACACACTCAAATTACAGCTTGATTTTGTGTGTGAGCTTTTCTACATTTAAAAAAAGACAACATGGGGAAATGCAGTTTTTCATCTCCAAAGGTACTACGTAATGTCCATTTGCCTCCTGTGACTCTGCATTTCTAAAGATTGCCTTGCCATTAGGGCATCTCTTATTTTGTAAGGCAGTTAAGTAAAACAGTGCCATGGAAAACCACTTGTTTGTTCTACCACCTCATTCTTTCTTTTGTGACTGGTTCTTCAATCCAATTTAACCTCTCAAACCAACACCTACAGTTTATCTCTGCGTATCAAGAAAGAGCATTTAAGAACAGAACACACCAAAAAACCTGTCCATTCACTGTGACATAGTCACTATTGATTGAATTTACTAGTCGTGCTACAGATTATAAAATTATTTTCTGTAAAACATCCGATAACACGTACAGCTTCCAACCACCAATCCTCAGGTTTTCTTAAGTAGTTTCACTGTTACACAGAAAGTGGTAGAAGTTACATGAGGTCTTATATATTGTCTCTACAATATAATAAAAATCTGAGTATCACATACATATTTTCTTACATTGGCTTATATTTTCACAAACCAACCAAGAAAAGCCTCATGAGTCTTTTCTGAAATTCCAAAAAAGCATCACTAAAAGCAGGAGTTTTCTTCAAACAAAGAAGCCAACTCATAACTACATCAGACCCCATACAAATCCATCTATTTAACTTTTTGGATGAATAGCAGGGATGAGGCTTCACCCTGCATGCAAGTTTTTATTTCAGTTCTTTCACTTTCCAGAGACTCCATGCTTTTCATGAATCATGTCTCTAAATGAAATTACTAGGGATCATATAATCTATATTTTTGAAGTTTCTGTATACAAGTCTTTAATTCAGTACATTGGCTCCACTACAAAAATGATATGAAATAACACTTAGCAAGATAATTACTCTGCATTTTTCAACCTGGAATGACAGCGTGAACATAAACATAGACTCTTGCACAGAAGAGCCCTGTTTACTGGACAGCTTGACCCAGGAAAAAGGTATGTTCAGATATTTTTCAAAAATAAATTTAACCTAAAATTGCAGAAAAGCTTGGTATTTTAAACAAACTTTCATTTCCAAACCATAAAAATAACACATAGTCTTGCAGTTTAAAATAAATTTAAGAGAAATTCAGAGTCAAAATAATTTAAATTTGTGCACAAAGTATAAATCTTTAACACAAAGTTAAACCCAAAATAGGGAGAGCATCCTTATTTTTCTACAAGGAGTGATTCACAACACATCAGCATGGCAACAACTCAGCATCTGAAATACGATGAATAATAAAGTGTTCCGGTTCTAGATGAGGATAGGCAAATAGCTTTAAAATATTTAGTTTTACCTTATCTTTCTCTTAAATAAATCTACTGAACAGTCCATAAGGAAACTTTTATGCTAGAAGGAACTTGTGTGGTGTTTTGTTTTCTATTTTTTTTTTCTTAAAAAAGCTTCCTAATCCCTCAAAGAGCATAGAGAGAGAGGAAAAAGGGGAAGGAGTGAGAGAATTGCCTAACCTCACTTTTCAGTAGATGAATTTTAAATTCTGTAGTCTTATAGTAAGGTGTGCTGCACAATTGAAATGTGTAGGCTGGATAAAGTATGAAATTAATTCTAATTCCGGATATACGCATCACCTTCCTGCAAAAGATTTGTGTCGCGTGTTATGGTAGATACTAGTACAGTTATCACAGCAAAACTGCATCTCTGAAAATTACTGTTAGAGGTCTCACTCCCAAGTTTCTCATTCGCTTTTGGCTAGGATCAGTAGGTTGATCAGTTAGACATGAAAACATATATTCCTCACATACTTTAGCAGGCATTTCTGTGTAAGAAAGAAAGTTTATATAGCAGTTGTCAAACTATATGCACAATGACAAAAACAGTACCTGCCACATTTTATGGCATGAGATAAGGGTTGGATTCTGCACATCTTGCCTTGTTGTACAAGAGCTAACATGAAGCATGGTGGTTGCTTCATGATTTTACCAACAGAGAAACTGAGATAAGCTAGAGATACTACTAACAGCTTGTTGCAGCCTACACAAATCAAAGTAGGTCCAGCAACTTGCCTTGACCATGTTTTACTATCACCAGAACTAAATGACCTTCACTTTACAGTCTGGTTTTAAAGCACCTTCTGCTCAAGGAACAAACTTCCTTTAATTGAGTATATAAAGGAAAAAGCTTTATAACTTCACAGGTATAAAAAAAGCTCTCTATTGTTAATTGCATAAACACATGCATATAAACAGTAATGTGTATGTTAACTACTTGTTATTCCTATAAGCCTGTGGGAAACTGTTATTTAGTCAGAAGTCAAGAATTTAACTTTGCATTAGAGACTGGAAACATATGGTGTGGTTGAGCTATGGGCAAGTTACTACTACATGATTGACATAGTCATTACGGAAGATGTCAATTCAATTACACCTTTTCTCTCTGACCTAACTGAAGTAGAAGTATCTCACAGCCTTATTCATTTTCTGCATCCCCTGCTTTCTCAATGTCATAGCAGGGATAGCAAGACAAAGTTTCCCCTCTTTACTGTCTTTCATAACAAAAGAGAAAGATAGAAATCGTTCACTATATTAAATAGTTATTGCAAAATGTAACATCTGTCAAACATCAGACAAAAACTACAAAATTAATTACAACATGTTCTAGCTACAGTATTTGGAAGTTTGCCATTTACCAAATATGTTTTAAATTACACTCCTTGAAAACAAGGAGAAATCCACTGCTTGTTTAGATATTTGTTTCTTCCACTTTTCTTAAAGAACCCCTGAGGCTGTTATTGGCCCTGTAGTATTATTAGCACTTGCTTAAGTTTCCACATAAACTTTGCAGCACAACATGAACATATTGTCAAGTAAATAAACAAATATAAGTCTGAAACAAACAAAAAAGTGAAGACGCAAAAGAAAAAAAGCATTACCTATCTAAATTCAAGAAAGCCTTACTCTATTAAGATTTCTAAGCAAAAGTTTAACAGATGTGACACCATGCATATTCATAAAGGTTTTGATGGCAGGGCCTATCAAACCAATGAGGAAGTAGGGTGCCTCAAATTCAAAAATGCAGGCTGTGAGTCAAAAGCATTTAGCAGCTGCTTAATTTGAAGCAGAGTCCAAATGACTGTAAACTCTGAGTGTCTGATTCTTCCTGCAGCAAGCAAAACCTTTCCCAGTTACAGAAGACATTTTCAAGGCAGACATGTACTCTTCAAGAAACTAGGTGTGCCTTCACCAGTGGTAACAAGTTCCTAGTAACTTCCTTATGAAGACATGCAGTTTGCAACTTTCACACATTAGTAATTGGATGTAACAGATTTTGTTGGAGCAAGGTTCAGCTTGATCTTCAAATTCGTCTTAAAATTACAGACTAACTTATCCTTATTAGGACTTTACCACATACTGGTGATTTCAGTTACCGTATACTAGCTATGAGTAGCAAAAGTTTTCATTATTTTTAGAAAAACATGATATATGAGATAGCTCTTCTATTTACCCAAAGTCTAAATGAAGACTTTGGGTAAATGGAACAAAAAAGAAGTCTACTAATAACTATATTGAGAATACTCAGGTGGTTTTTATAATAATATTTTTTATAACAAAATAAGGAAGTTTTTCCAACTGTTAGGATACAAATCATTAATGATGACGCTTAGAGAGTTGGTTGGTTGAGTGAGTATGTAGAAATGATCCTTTGTCAAGGGCTTGTCTGGACTTCTCCCTGAGAGTTCGTGGATGCCCCATCCCTGGAAGCATTCAAGGCAAGGCTGGATGCGGCTCTGGTCTAGTGGTTGGCAACCCTGCACATAGCAGGGGGGTTGAAACTAGATGATCATTATGGTTCTTTTCAGTCCAGGCCCTTCTATGACTCTATGACTATTCTTGGTTAAATTCTGTAGGATCTTCTTAAAGAAAGGATGTTTCCTGCAAGCTTATATTCTTTTAAAAAATTAAGCCAGACTGCTAGTGATATGCCTGATTTCCCTAAAAGAAACATGTACAGGTAATGTTCCTAGAATCCTGTTTTAGTTTGTTGTGGCTCTTAGTTTTTGTTTCTTTTGCTTTGTGTGTTTTTGGGTAGGTTTTTGTTGATTGTTTTTGTGGGTTTTTTTGTTTTATGTTAATTTCCTTTTTATTTCTTTATAAAACAAAATCTTCGGATGGTTTAGGTTTTTCTGTTGTTTTTCTTCTATTTTATGTCTAGCATTACAGGCCTAGTCTGAAATAAAAAGGTTCAGTGGAGGCAAGATTATTCAGTTTTGCCTCTAGGTAAAATAGATTAGGTCTTCAGTTTCTCTTCTTTTTTTTTTTTTTTTTTAGTATTTATTTTTATTTACCTGGTAGAAAAACCAAAGTTAGTTGTTACTGCATGCATTTCACTTGTAGTAATTATCCTGAGGTAAAAGCTTACTTAATGAAAGCAAGCCTAAGGTTTTTATAATTATGTTCTGTGGTGTGGTGGTTGCACAGAATTGTTAAGAGGATAAACCCTGATGCCTGCTCTGGTGGTAGTCTGAAATTACAAAGTTTAGTAAATACTAACAAGTTCTGTTTTCCTTTTCAAGAAGATCTGACATGAAAACATGTTAACTTTTGTGCTACTTACAGATAACAAAAAATCTTCATGTCTTCAGATACATTTTCCTAAAGGTTTAAAGCAACTCTGTGCTATATCCTACAGTACCACACTTTGACCATAGCTCTTGAGCCAAGCAGGCAAACCTACAAGAAAAGAAACTACACATAGAAATTCATACATAATCAATACTAAATTGACTTTTTTTGTGAGTAAATTTAACTAGCCTAGTTTACTGGCATAGTAATCTCCAGCATGTAAGCACAGGTTGGGTTTTTTTTTTTCCATCTGTAGTCATGTAAATAATGTTCTTCGACACTTTTCTCCTTTGAAAAGTTCATTGGAGAGGCTGGTAGCTTGCTTGTGTCTAAGAACAAAATTTTGTTAAGAATGTATTTCAGTTGGTTCATTTACACTGGAAGTAGCTACCGGTGTGCAGTTTATATGTATGCATACATATATATATAAACTACATATACTCATATATGTATGAGTTGATGATGTAAGTAAGTAACAAACAAGGACTGAAGTGCAGAAAACTCAAACAACATGGGTTCGGAGCAATCCTTACCCTGAGCGTCAGGGAAAACAAGTACTTTCATTTCATTTAATACTTCCCTGGCTTCAACTATTTTCAGTTTATGGAATTTCTTGTGCTTGGGAGAAGTTATTAAATAAACTACATCAAGTAATTGCATCACATTTCTAAGTATCTTCAGAGCTGTCTGCTTGATCTCATACTAATTTTCACATATAAAACATGCTTTTCAGAATGTTAAGTAGATGTACAACCCCACTGCATGATTGACCACCTCCTTCTGTTTTTGAACTTGATTCATACTAGCCTCATTCATTATTTCCTAGCTCTTATCCTGCAAAGGACAGTTTATAGGTTACCCACCCAGATTTTCCAAGATAGTCACACTTCTTTACCACGCGCCTATCCAGTCCTAGCTTTCACAATCTAGGATCATTTAGTTTAATCAGTACTAGTGTTGTAGCTATTCCATATCTTCAATAATTTTGTTTGTTTCTGTTGATTTACAACTGCTACTATAGGCCTATGTTCTGCTATAATGAGAAGAGCATTCACAGTCTTTTTGAACGTGAACCACACACACAGGTGTATAAATATTTACTCAATTTTTACTATTTCTTCCATTTGTAATAATTAACATTCCTATTTGTCCACTGTTGAATATGGAGTCAGTGCATTGACAGAACTAATCATCAGAGCACTTCCAGATCACTTGTAATGGCAAAGTAACGGACTGCCAGTTCACATGTGAAGTTAGGATTTTGTCCTGATGTTGTATGTACTTACAATGAATATTAACTGCTCATTCATTACATAGTCACTTGGTTTAGTTTTCTAATATCCTTAAGAAATTCTTCAAATATAGTGGCAAATACCATTTGAAAGTGGTCTCACCCACTGACAAATCCTTTTCTACATTATTTATAGATGTATGATTACAGCTTCAATGGAACTACAGTTGTAACCGCTTTCTCTTCTAAGAGAAAAAAAAGAAACTACCTTGTTTTTACTTATGTATTTTTTACCCAGATGTTTACCAATGGCTTAAGACCTTCCCTCTTAGTCCATGACTGCTTAGTTACCTTATAAGTCTTTGTATAAACATAGGTAAGTTATCAGCCAGATCATTCTTAACTATGTATTTGATAATTCTTTGAAGGTCTCCAAGAGGTTTGCAGTTAACACAAATGTGCTATACTGTACTGATGCTTTATTATAAGTCATTTCTCATTAGCAAGCTTTTGTTTGAATAAGAAGTTGGATGAACTTTTATTTAAAACAAATACTCAGTCTTGGGGCTGCAGGTAGAGTACCTAGTATTTGACAAGATATGTTCTGAGCAGCCTTTTATTTCACTCTGGATTCATGATTCATGAGAAATCAACAGCTGGGAAAAAATTGTGTCAGAAGTGACATTTTCTGGCTTAAAAAAAGAGAATGATATTTTTGTCTGCATCTACAGACATATGAAAAAGAAAACTAATGCAAATAAACATAAAGACAATGTAAAAAAAAAAAAGGCAAACAACCACCACCAAAAATGACACACAGAGCAAGAGAACTGTAAGTCATTTCCAGCTTAGTTCCTCCTTGTCAATTTTACAAAGAAGTAAGGTGACTGGAACAGTTGAATGTTTCAGGAAATGATATAGTAGGAAAGGGTTTAAAAACTCTTTTTTACTGCCCATAGAAGCAGTCTCTCAATGCTCATAACAGCCTATCATTACATGTGATGGTCATGAATTCACTTTGATTTTGATAAAGTCTTCAGTGTAATTACAAACTATCAGTTTTTACATATAGGAAAAGATGCGTAACTTGTGTGTGTAATACATTTGGAAATATCAGAAGTGACACAGGATCCTTTACAAAGTATATCACAGTTACTGGTTTGGAATAGAAAAAAGCAACAATACTCATTAGCTATATCTTACAGGCCACAGGCAAAAAAATAAAAATCTTATTCCATTCTTACAGTTCTTACTAGTTCACAGCACCTCATCACAGCACTTGAGAGTCAGAGGTTAATTCTACAGTAGCATTCTATTTCAGCTCACAATTGAGCTTGTGATACGAATGCCCCAGGTGTATCCAGTTACTACACACTGGTTTGCATTGCAGGAAACTCTTAGAGTGCATACACCGGTTTTCTTTTTAGATGAGGTTGAATTGCAGCGCAGATCTTCATTTAATGCTCTTCTACATAATTTATAATTTAAACTAGGTTGCCATAGAGGTGATCCTCAAATTACCCCACTTTGAGACAGATGGTGTAATGGATGCCCTGGGCCTGGATTTAGATCACAGGCCAGTAAAACATTACCTAAGGTGCAGGATAAAGGAATTCCAATTGGTAAATCAACTTCAACAGGAGCCCAACTCAAATGCCAGTACACTAATGCATGGAGCATGGAGAACAAGCAAGGAGAGTTTCAGGCGTGTGCACCTACAGGGCTATGATGTCATTGGCATCACTGAGACACAGTGAGATGGCTCTCACACCTGGAATGTAGGATTAGACAGGTATAAACTCTTTATGAAAGACAGGTGGAGGAGAAGGGAAGAGGGTGTTGCCCTCCCTCTACATCAGCCACCAGTTGGAGTCCATAGAGCTCCATCTGGGGATGGATGATAAGCTGACAGAGAGCTCATGGATTGGGGCTAGGGGAAGGAGACAGCATAGTGAGAGTCTGCTACAGGCCACCGACCAGGAAGACCAAGTGGATGAAGCCCTCTATAAACACATAGGAGCAGCTTCACATTCACATAACGTCCTCATGGGGAACTTCAACCACTCTGTTATCTGTTGGAGGGACAACACAGCAAAGCACCAGAAATCAAAGAGGTTACTGGAAAGCATTGATAACTTCCTCTTCCAAGTGGTACAGAAACCCACAAGAAGAGGTGCTATGTTGAACCTTGTCCTAACAAACAAGGAGGGGCTGGTGAGTAATGGTGGAGTAAAGGGCAACCTTGGCTGCACTGACCACAAAATGGCAGGGTTCAAGATCCTTAGGGCATCAAATAGGGTGTGCAGCAAGCTTGATACTCTGCACTTCAGGAGACCAGACCTTGAGCTCTTCAGGGAACTGCTTGGCAGAGTGACATGAGATAAAGTCCTGGAATTCTGCAGGTATTTCAGTGATAAAATGAAGGCCTGGGAAGACGCAGGCCCTCTCCAGAAGGAAAGAGGAGATCTGGTCACAAGGGATATGGAGAAAGCTCAGTGACTTCTTTGCCTCAGTCTTCACCAGCCACACCATGCAAGCTGCAGAAAGGAAAGGTAATAAAAGGGAGAAGGCAGATCAGCCTACCGTAAGTGATGATCAAGTTCAAGATCATCTCAAGAACCTGAAGGTGCACAAGTCCACAGGACATGATTAGATTAATCTACAAGTCCTGAAAGAACTGGTGAATGAAGCTGCCAAGACACTATCCATCATATTTGAAAGATCATGCAAGTCTGGTGAAGTTCTCACTGACTTCAAAAGTGGAAACAGAACCCCCATTTTCAAGAAGGGGAAAAAAAAAATAACAATCCAAGCAACTACAGGCCAGTCAGTCTCACCTCTGTGCCTGGCAAGTTTGTGGAGCAGCTCCTCCTGAAGGCTTTAAGGCAAATAGAAAATAAACACGATACGACTGGTGGTAACCAACATGGCTTCACCAAGGGCAAGTCATGCCTGACAAGTTTGGTGGCCTTTTTTATAGAGTTATCAGTGGAGACATTACTATATCATATAAAAGGTAAGTGCATATATGTTACCATGCACAAATGACAAGTTTTGCTCAGCCTTAAAAGTAGCATTCTGAAATTATAAAATTGAATATTCACAGTTCTATAAGCATAGCACTAGGATTATCTATATGGTAATAATTACAATGCATGGACGAGGTCAAACTTGATTAAACCTATACTGTAATGAGTAATGATGAGCAGAAAAATATTTTCATTACATCCAGCAAATCTCAGTTTCTCATATTTTACGAATCAAGACTGATACTAGGACTAAAGCAAAGTTTTTCTACAATTCACCTATAGAATCAGATGCCACATCCTATCTACTTTGGTGTTTTACATGGAACAGATAGCAATTCCAAGCTAAGTTCCTTTAATGCTAGTTTAGGTTTAAGTCTTCAGCTCTTTGTCTCTCATGTATCAACATTATAACTATTGGAACAAAAAACTACAATGCCTTGAAACCTAATCTATTTAATAGAAGTATTAATGCAGCCAGTACACACACAAGAAACCTGATCTTATGATTCAAAAGGCCTTTGAAAGCTTGTAAATATGCTAGCAGAGTGCATGAATCATTCAGCCACTCTTAGGCTATTCTGCTGATCAAGCTTGCTATTTGCAGAAGGGAGACTCTAGACTGTATCCAGACATCTAGTAAACAAAGGTCAAAGCCAGAATAAACATATCTACAAAGTCTTACAATTTAGTCATAGCTAATAAAAATGCCGTCATTTATCTTAACCTCAGATTATGTAACAGGCCTTAAAATGCTTAAAGTACTCCATTTGCTCACTAGCAGATATTCAGCATAGACTGCTTGGTGAAAATGTATTTACGCTTTCAGATTAAAGAAAAAATGAAATATTTACAGTGGCAAGCCTGTTTAAATAAGGAACTATCTAGACTATGGAACTCACAAAGCAGCTACAAGATCGATGATATCCAGTTTTTGGAATAAGAACAATGAGGAAATGGTTTCAAAAAAGCAACAGTACAGCTATTACAGATATCCACATAAAAAAAACTGGGGATATAATAATTACTGTATGTAGGGAAAGGCAACAGCAAATAATCGGTTCTAAATTATCCAAAAGAGGGTGACGCTCACAATACAGTTAAACAAAGATTTGTTCACCTGCTCTAGGAATCAGGGCTAACAAAATAATCCAAAAGGAGGAATCCTCAGGTAGAGATCCTTCCTTTGTGGCAGCCAACCCTTAAATGAGGCTTAGGGAGGGGTGGAACCAGGTTCCACCGTTCCAGTCACACAGGTGAATTGCTTTCACCTGTGCTCCCAGGGCTCCTGTGTCCCTTCACCAGCTGCTCAATTATTGGTTCAGGCCTTGACTTAGCAATTCCCATACACGTGATCAGAAACAGAGGAAAAAGAAGGCAAAGATCCAATTAGAAAGTATTAATTTAATTCAAGTGAAGGTTTAAATATGTCAAATAAAAATGAGTCTAGGTAGATGACAGCCCAGATGAAGACTTCAGTAGTAGTAAATATGAAGATTTCATAGTACAAAAAGACTAACCACAGAGGGTACCCAAGGGAAGAATGCTCTGCTGAATAAAGGTTGAATAAAGGATAACTTGGCAGTAGTAATGGAAATATTACAGAGTTCTGCAGCAACCAGAAACAGTGGGACTGCTCCAGGGACTCTCTGAAGTGCTTGCTGTTCAAAAAATAGGCGTAAACCCATAACTTTAACACTCTTAATTTCTGATTTTCCTATCATCATATAAACTATGATGTGCTCTATACACATCTCCCTTGCACAGTCATCATGCAGTTGGACATGTGAAGGCAGCTTAGGAGCTTCTTTAATATAATAACTAAACATTATGAGCCCTTATTAAATACAACGAATCTTTCTTGAAACTAAGAAAACCTGGTTGTCATGTGGGCCAATAGGAACAATAACACACAGTACTTCAATAGCAGGAAATAAGGCAGGCGTAGCGCTTTGCTGTTGCATTATCATTAACTGCATCTAATGAAGTACTTTACAGAATGGTAAGAACACTGTTAACTTCCTCTTTACACGAGTGTACAAATCAGCAGAATATACAAAAAGGCACACACATAAAAATCCTGCAATGTTAACCTTAAAGAAAACAGGCCCGTCTATAGAGTAGAGGTACACAGATTACCATGGCCTGTGGAAAATATTATTTTTTTACAACACAAGTCATTTGTAGGTAGCAAATGACTATATGCTGCTAAATTTTCTTAGTTAAGCCTTTCAAAACACAGGAACTTGTACTTAGTAGATAATGTACTAATTATAACTCAACAAGTAAATAAATTTACTGCTCTATGAGAAGTAAAGTGTAATTTATCAAAAGTCTATTATGTAATGATGAAATTTACAATTAGCAACTAAATAAAACAGTATGCTTTTCTAGCAGTAATAACATACATGGTTAGTTTTTGTGAAGCCTGAAAATCTGTTCCACATTTTTCTGAGTCCATTTTCTTTTGCACAATTGAATATATCCTATCATCATTGTAAAATGTATTTAAAAGACAAGAAATAGCAGAGACTCACACTGAGACACTGTATGGGAACTGTTGAATCACGGCCTGAACCTCTGATTGATCACCTGAGGCAAGCACTGAGTCAGCTGCAGGTGCACAGGTGAAAGCAATTCATCTGTGTAACCGGAAGGGGTGGAGCCTGGCTGCACCTCTACTAGACCCCATTTTAAGGGCTGTCTGCTACTAAGGAAGGATCTCTTTCTGGAGATAACTTCTCTTGAAGTTTTTTCTGTAAGCCTAGGACATGGGCGAGCCTTTTCATTTATTTCTGATTATCCCTTTCTAATGTGATAATCTTTCTTGCTATGTGATCTGTGGATACCAGCCTAACCACTCTGTATATTTGTTGATTATACAGACACCCTTCACAGATAGAGAAAACCACAGTAAAACACTGCAGTTTGATGGACTGAGGCCAATGGGATGAAGTTCAACAAGACCAAGTGCTGGGTTTTGCACCTTGGTCACAACAACCCCATGCAGTGCTACAGGCTTAGGGCAGAGTGGCTGAAACACTGTTGCAGATAAAAGATCTGAGAGTGTTGGTCAATGGTCAGCTGAAAACAAAGCAACGGTGTGCCCAGGTGGCTTGGCTTGTTCATGAGAGGTTCAGATTTGATATCAGGAAAAATTTCTTTGAAAGAGTGGTCAGGTGCTGGAATGGGCTGCCCAGGGAGTTGATTGAGTCACCATTCCTGGAGGTGTTCAAGAAACGTGGAGTTTTAGTACTAAGGAAATAGGCAATATTGGTGCTAGGTGAATGGTTGGATTAGATGATCTTGGAGGTCTTTTCCAACCTTAATGATTCTATGAGTCTCTGCACTGAAAAATAATCTGTACCTCACATTCAAATAGATAAATCTGCAAACTGATGGGGAATTAAATATTTTGATCGACCATCTTGACAATGATAATCCACAAAATATCATTCACACAGCAGAGCCAATGCTTCCTGAGACATAAGCACAATGTAAGCATTTTTACAGCAGAGGACTATGTTCTTAACAAATACATATCACTTATCTGAAAGCTTTTACACAAGCAAGACAGTAAGAATATCTTTTCTTCGTGGCACATACTGTGTTATTTACAAGGTTTTAGTGAATTCACAGGAGTAGAATGTCCAGAACAATACACAAGTTATTATGAAATAAAGAATCAGCCATATTTTTTATATGACACAATATAAAGACCTGCATGAAAATTTTAGGCATGGCATTCATGTCCAGGCTGAGTCAGTGATAAATATCGACAGGTATCACCAACAGGTTGTCAGAAGTACGCCTCAGGCCTAATGGTGAGGACATTATTTATCTGAGATATTTTTAATGGGAAATGGCAGAGGTAGTGTACTCTGATACTATCTTTTTAAATTAGTTATGTATAATCATCTGAAAACTTCCATTTGGGAGAGGTGTCTCATGTGAGGCAGAAACTGGCTCAGAGTCTGTAAGACTGGAATATCTGTACAAGTCATTGTCAAAAAAATCTCATTAGAAGAGCTTTAGCTGGAACATTACATTCTTGATCTCACTGCATTTCTGACAGTGCAACAGCTATGAAGAACATTTAGAAAGTATAGAGAACAGTGGATCGCATCCCACGGCCCAAGAAGCTGAATTACAAAATATGTTGGACTGACTGTGGAGCAAGCAATGATAGCTAAAGTGGGAGTGGATGGAAATCAAAAGCAATCAATGATACTGATCCAAAGTTAGAATTTAAACTAACATCACAATTAAAAACAGATTCTGTGCCTCTTACTCAACATCAGAAATCTCTAACAAATTTTGTGTGCTTTCCTTTTACAATTATTTCTAACAATAAAATAAAGCTATGTAAATAAAATATGGTCTATGGTCCTATTATGATATCTTTGCTGTGTTTGGAACAACTTGCATGTATTCTAGTATGCACTGGTTTAGGTTTTATTGTCTCAAGGTGATTTTTATTTGATAAAATATGAATTTTACATTTATGATATATTTTATCAAATTGGACTCGTGTAATTGGTCTCTTAATAGGAGAAAATCAAAAGAGAGTTTTACAGAATCATAGAATCACAGAATCACTAAGGTTGGAAAAGACCTATAAGATCATCTAGTCCAACCATCCACCTATCACCAATGGTTCTCGCTAAACCATATCCCTCAACACAACATCCAAACGTTCCTTGAACACCTCCAGGGTCGGTAACTCCACCACCTCCCTGGGCAGCCCATTCCAGTGCCTGACCACTCTTTCAGAGAAGTAGTATTTCCTAATATCCAGCCTGAATCTTCCCTGGCACAGCTTGAAACCATTCCCTCTAGTCCTATCACCAGTTACACGAGAGAAGAGGCCGACCCCCAGCTCACTATAACCTCCCTTCAGGTAGTTATAGAGAGCAATAAGGTCTCCCCTGAGCCTCCTCTTCTCCAGACTGAACAATCCCAGCTCCCTCAGCCGCTCCTCATAAGGCCTGTGCTCCAGACCCCTTACCAGCTTTGTTGCCCTTCTTTGAACACGCTCCAGGGCCTCAATGTCTTTCTTGCAGTGAGGGGCCCAGAAGATTTTCTCTCTCTCTTTCAAATCTTTTCTGTCTGCATAACACAAAATATTTCCCTGCAAGTTTATTGTCCTGCAGAGAACTGTTGTAACTTCATACTAATTTTTACCTTATTTTTTTCACAGATGTTTAGACCATGCTCCTGTATTTTCATTATTCATGAGGCTGTGTTAGTTACAGACCAACACACATATGATAATGGTATTAATTCAGACACTTTGCAAATAATGGCACAAAGAGACAGAAAGAGAAGTAATATATTCTCAAAGGGCTTCAGTTTACAAGTAAACATTATGCAGAAGATATTCAATTGAACCAAATAGAAACTGCTTATCTATTAAACTTAAAGCGTATGTTTACATGTTTGGAAAGGTTTGATCTTTAGAAGATTTCAAAGTGTTTTGTGTATCAAAAGTATGTTAAGAAGATCCCCAAGATTTTTTTCTGAAGCAAACTAGTCACAGTTCTCCAAGAGAAGATTAGAATACTCTCTAGTTTATTTTCATACTATTTTCCTTTGGAAACAAATATTTATGGCTCTCCTTTGATACGCTGTCAGCTGGGAAAAGAATGGTCATTTATTCTTACCTTTGCAAAATTAGGCCGATAACTTCACCATGTTGGATGAACGCAAGGCTGAGTCACAGTTACAGTATACTGGGCGTGGCTGCAAATGAAAGAAATACTCTTTACCTTGACAATATCTGTTGTTACTATTTTTTACTGGGGGTGGTAGAGGGAGGAATATGGATATTTTTATCTGTAAACAAGTCTGTTCTCAGCAAAATTAGCTGGGTATGCTAATAGAGTGGAGTTCTCTACAGATGTTTTGTACCAGGAGCATTGAAGTGAAATCAAAAAAAGTAGTCTGACTGGAAATCACAAGAAATCTTAATGAGTTATAGGAAAATCCCTAGAACACATGCAAAAATCTGAAAGTCCCTAAGACATCCCAAAGAGGGATTCTGTTCTCATAACAAACATTTTCCAGCTTCCTAACCGCCAGACTGCTGAGTGATTCCAAAAATCTACTACTGTTCAGTGATGGCTAAATCACATATAAGCAGTTAATATTTTTGTCCATCTGTAACTTCCAGCTTATCCACTTAATTCCAATGCCTGTATGTTTCCAGGGCCAGGGTCCCAGGCCCATAGATGAGTCTGGTTTGGCAGCAGTAGTCACTCAGACCAGGTCCAGAGGCAGGCTCTGGCCCACAGTGACTCCCAAGCACCAAGTCCTGTGGTGACCTCCCCAGGGATCTTTGAGGTCTCCTCTCCTCCATGGCCCCAGCAATACAAGGTCAGCTCAATGGTGCAGGTCATACATCAGACCTGGGCCCTGCAGCCAGACCCCAGAGGGAAAGCTCTGAGAGCTGGGGTAGCTGCCTTCATATATAAAGGACTGCCTGGGACCACAAAAGGTGTTCCTCACTGTCTCCCAGGTCTTAAAAACACAGTCTGTTGGTGCAAAAACTGCATCAGAAAAGAGTCAACAGATCCCAGAGGTGTATGAAAACACAGTAGGTATGAAAAATGGCTTCTGCCTTGAAAGCAAATCAATTTTTTAAAAGGGATTTTCCCTTTTAGGCTCATTTCTTTTTCTTTCCACAGCATTCAGTGAGCAGGATGTAATATCAATGTGGACACCTGCTTTGGGCAGTCTAATCAGTAAGTTCTAACAGCAGCTGGCTGTGACTACTTGGTGGTGACTACTTATTCTGTTGGGTTTTTCTGCTCCAAATAGTGCTATTAATCCATCTTCTCTATCTGAAACTGAAATATATATATATATATATTACACGTTTTAACATTTGCACTATTCTGGACCTTTGTAATATTAAGGCTGATTTAACTTATTTGGCTAAATATGTTTGTTTAAGGTACTAAGGAGTGTTTCACAGATTTTGTGTACATATCTGAACAGTGCAATCTGGATTAAAGGGCCTTTTAAAAATGTTGGAAATATGAAACCTTTGCCATTGGCAAACAAAGAGAGGCAATTTGAGAGAAGATGAAGAGTGGAAGCAGGTAACAGCTCGGTGACGTAGGAAACCCTCATCCTGACCATGCTCAGTTCCCCTGATGCCTCTGCAAAATAGGTTTGAGGCCCTGGAACTTGAGGGTGAGGTGAGTGAGGGTGTGGTGGGAGGTCCACCTGCAAAGTTGTCTTGGGTGAAGCAGTTGACCCCAAGCCTCAAAACTGCCTCCACCTGGAAGGAAAGAACAGTGGTTGTTGTAGGTGACTCCCTTCTGAGTGGGACGGAAGGCCCTATATGTTGGCCTGACCCCACCCGTAGGGAAGTGTGCTGCCTCCTTAGGGCACGGGTCAGGGATACCTCTAGAAAGCTTCCTGGTCTTATTCGCCCATTTGATTACTACCCCTTATTGATAGTTCAGGTCGGCAGTGATGATGCTGCTGAGAAAAGCCTGAGGACTATCAAAAATGACTTCAAGGAACTGGGGAGGGTACTTGATGGAGCGGGCATGCAGGTGTTTTTCTTCTCTATCCCTTCAGTGGCAGGGAAGGATGCTGAGAGGATCAAAAAACCCACCGCATAAATAAATGGCACAGAGGTTGGTGCAAACACAAGAATTTTGGGTTTTTTGACCATGGGGCAAGTTACTCGGCATCTGGCATGACGGCTGCAGATGGAACTCACCTGTCTGCAAGGGGTAAAAGGATCCTAGCCTAGGAACTGGTGGGACTCACTGAAAGGTGTTTAAACTAGGTAAGAAGGGGGAAGGGGACAAAATGAGGGCCGCTGGGGTTGAGTGGGTAGTTCGAGGCTCAAAACAGAGCTTGATGGGTGAAGGGAGTGGAGTTCAAAGGGATGGAGAGGGGTTGGGGGATGCTGCTTCCCTAAAGTGTCTGTACATTAATGCATGCAGCATGGGTAATAAACAGGAAGAGTTGGAGATCTGCATGCAGTCACAAGGCCGTGATCTCATTGCGATCACAGAGGCGTGGTGGGACAGCTCGCATGACTAGAATGTTGTCATAGAGGGCTATGTGCTTTTTAGGAAAGATCGGCTGATGAGGCGGGGTGGTGGAGTTGCTCTTTATGTGAGAGAGCAGCTAGAATGTATTGAACTCCACCTGGGGGAGAGTGATGTAGCAGTGGAGAGCTTGTGGGTGAGAATCAAGGGGCAGGCTGGTATGGGTGACACTGTTGTGGGTGTGTACTACAGGCCCCCTGATCAGGAGGAGGAGGTTGATGAGGCCTTCCATAAGCAACTGGAAGTAGTGTCAGGATCCCAGGCGCTGGTGCTTATGAGGGACTTCAATTATCCAGATATTTGCTGGATAAGCAACACGTCCAGGCATGCACGGTCCAGACGGTTCCTGCAATGTGTTGAAGATAACTTTCTGATGCAGGTGGTTGAGGAACCAACGAGGGGAGGGGTGTTACTGGACCTTATTCTCACTAATAAGGAAGGGCTTGTTAAGGAAGTAAAGGTCGGGGGCAGCTTGGGTTGTAGTGACCACGAGATGGTGGAGTTCAAGATCTTGAGTGGAAGAAGCAAAGCAGAAAGTAGGATTGCTACCCTGGACTTTAGGAGAGCCAACTTTGATCTCTTCCGGAACCTACTTGGAGCTATCCCGTGGGATAGGGTGTTAGAAGTTAAAGGGGCCTGTGAGAGCTGGTCAGCATTTAAACAGCCCTTCTTCCAAGCTCAGGATCAGTGCATCCCTGTGAGCAAGAAATCGGGAAAGGGTGGCAGGAGAACTTTGTGGATGAGAAGGAGCTCATGCACAAACTCAAAGGGAAGAAGAAGGTCCATGGAATGTGGAAAAAGGGTCTGATCGCTTGGGAAGAATATAGAAATGTTGTCAGGGCCTGCAGGGATGCGACGAGGAAGGCTAAAGCCCGCCTAGAATTAAATCTGGCAAAGGTGATAAAGAATAATATAAAAGGTTTTTTTAAGTATGTTAACAGTAAAAGGAAGACTAGGGAGAACATGGGTCCCCTACTAAGTGAGGGGGGTGTTCTGGTAATGGGGGATGCTGAGAAGGCGGAGATACTGAATGCCTTCTTTGCTTCTGTCTTCAGTGAAAAAGTTCTCCCTCAGGAATCCCAGACCCTGGAGACTACTGAGAGGGTCTGGGGAATGGAAGACTTCCCTTTAGTCAGGGAAGAGGCGGTCCAAGAGCTCCTAGACAACACCAATGTTCCTAAATCCATGGGACCCAATGGGGTGCATCCATGGGTGCTGAGGGAGCTGGCAGAGGTGATTGCTGAACCACTCTCTATCATCTTTGAGAGGTCTTGGAGAATGGGGAAGGTGCCTGAAGACTGGAGGATAGCCAATGTCACTCCAGTCTTCAAAAAGGGCAAGAAGGAAGATCCAGGTAATTACAGGCCAGTCAGCCTCACCTCTGTCCCTGGAAAGGTGATGGAACAGCTTGCGCTGGATGCCATCTCCAGACAATTGGAAGAAAGGAGGTTATCAGGAGTGGTCAGCATGGATTCACCAGGAGGAGGTCATGCTTGACCAACCTGGTAGCCTTCTGTGATGTTGTCACTGGCTGGGTGGATGGGGCAAGAGCAGTGGATGTAGTCTACCTTGATTTCAGCAAGGCGTTTGATACTGTCTCCCACGACATCCTTATAACAAAGTTGAGGATGTGTGGGATAGATGAGTGGACAGCGAGGTGGGCTGAGAACTGGCTGTCTGGCAGAACACAGAGGGTCGTCATTGGCGGTGCAGAGTCCAGTTGGAGACCTGTAACTAGCGGTGTTCCTAAGGGGTCGGTGCTGAATCCGGTCTTGTTCAACATCTTCATCAATGACCTTGATGAGGAGACAGTGGCCACCCTCAGCAAGTTTGCTGATGATACGAAGTTGGGAGGATTGGCTGACACACCTGAAGGCTGTGCTGCCATTCAGCGAGACCTGGACAGGCTGGAGAGCTGGGCGGTAAGAAACCAGATGAGGTTTAACAAAAGCAAGTGTAGAGTCTTGCACCTAGGGAGGAATAATTGCATGCACCAGTACAGGTTGGGGGATGGTCTGCTGGAGAGGAGCTCTGCAGAGAGGGACCTGGGTGTCCTGGTGGACAACAGGTTGGCCATGAGCCAGCAGTGTGCCCTTGTGGCCAAAAAGGCCAATGGCATTCTGGGCTGCATTAAAAAGAGCGTGGCCAGCAGGTCGAGGGAGGTGATCCTCCCCCTCTACTCTGCCCTGGTAAGGCCTCCTCTGGAGTACTGTGTCCGGTTCTGGGCTCCCCAGTACAAAAAAGACAGGGATCTCTTGGAAAGAGTCCAGTGGAGGGCCACGAAGATGGTGAAGGGCCTGGAGCATCTCCCCTGTGAAGAAAGGCTAAGTGAACTGGGTCTGTTTAGCCTTGAGAAAAGAAGACTGAGAGGGGACCTGATCCAGGTCTATAAATATCTAAGGTGTGGGGTGCAAAGTGGCGAGGCCAGACTCTTTTCAGCAGTGTGTGGAGACAGGACAAGGGGAAACGGCCAGAAACTGGAGCATAGGAAGTTCCGCACCAATGTGCGCAAGAACTTCTTTACGGTGAGGGTGACAGAGCACTGGAACAGGCTGCCCAGGGAGGTTGTGGAGTCTCCTTCTCTGGAGATATTCAAGACCTGCCTGGACACCTACCTGTGTGACCTGGTGTAGGGAACCTGCTTTGGCAGAGGGGTTGGACTTGATGATCTCTGGAGGTCCCTTCCAACACCTACGATTCTGTGATTCTGTGATTCTGTGAAACTGCAGTGCAGCCCTGTAAACATTCTTGCAGGCCTGAAAACATTTGTTCTGCTTCAGGGCTTAGCAGAAGGGAAGTATGCTGTGATGACATACAGAGCAGTAGGCAGGTGTCAGTTACAGCTTGTTCTTCCAGATTTCAGAGCACAGGAGGCTCTGAAAGTTTCTCCTTCTTACATTCTCATACTAGCATGCTTGTTCTGCGTCTGTTTAGTATTTGACTCTGTCAGTAAACACTTTTTAATACAACTCCCAGTGATAAATCACCTTATGATTCAAAGTGATTGGGATGCGTTTTAAAGTGGAGGCTGCCATTCACTGACTCATATGAAGATAATATTCACCCCATATAGTCAACATAATCCAGAGCAATATCTGCATGCCTAAATTCAGACCTGATGCCTTTCAGCTTATGTTCTATAATTTAGTTCCTCTACAAAGCTTCTCACTTCTCATATGAGCATGTGTAAAGGCACAGGCAAGAGGAACCTCAGGCTAAGAAGACTGTAGGTCTCTCTCTTTTCTTTAAGGTTCTCACACCCAACAAACATTGCCATGTACTGCATCAGAATCACAAGTTTTTAGTTCTCTTCCTAATCTTATTCTTTTCAATGACACACAAAAAAGAAAAAAAAAAAAGAAAAAAAAAGAAAAAAAAAGGAGGACAAAACTTTGTCTCATTGCAGTCTTTCAGTAATTGAAGGGAG
Source organism: Pavo muticus (assembly GCA_016647715.1). Classification (NCBI taxonomy): domain Eukaryota; kingdom Metazoa; phylum Chordata; class Aves; order Galliformes; family Phasianidae; genus Pavo; species Pavo muticus. The sequence continues at coordinate 770,312 of JACDJE010000402.1, read as the reverse complement.
CTTACAAGCAGGTTGGGGACTGACTATTCACACTGTCTAATAGTGATAGGACAAAGGATAATGGATTTAAACTAAAAGAGGGCAAATTCAGGTTAGCTTTTAGGAGGAAATTCTTTACTCAGAGGGTGGTGAGAAGTTGGAACAGGTTGTCCAGAGAAGTTTTGGATGCCCAATCCCTGGTGGTGCCCAAAGCCGGGTTGGATGGGGTCCTGGGCAGTCTGATCCTGTGGCTGTCAACTCTGCCCATGACAGGGGGGCTGGAGCTCGATGATCCTATATGTCCCTTTCAACCAAAGCCATTCTATGATTCTATAATTGTACAACAAAACATTTCGGTACAATAAGAAGTTAATTCTGGAGCCTCAAAAATAATTGCCAGGAATCTAGTTCACACTCTACTTCTATGGTAAGTCAGGAATAGAACACGGCAAGCACTACAAATTTATTGAATATTTCACATACTACCAATGTAGCAAACAAGAGTTATTCTGGACTAGTCTCACTTTCTGTTTTAGACTATGTGTCTCTCAAGTTTCACTTGCTTTCCTTTCTGCCCTGAATATCCCTTCTGGTCACATTTTAAGAACAATATCAAAATTTCATGCTTAAAATTCCAAGTTTTCTAAAATAATATCTCCACTGAGATCCATGGGAATGCTTCCTGTACTTTTTGATGTCTGATAAATGCTCAGGGTACTACAGCTAACTGGAAGAACATGCGTGGGTAAGCATCTGCATTAAGATAATAATAATGATAACAATAATTATAATCATAATGATCAATAAAGAAAAATGATAAAATTAACTTCTTAGAAACATTTGTGTCTTCAACAGCTTAAATGAAGAGGGAAAGGAGTTCTATGAATCCTATCTTCTGTTCTTCATTAAATGATGCTGGCTAATGATGAAAAAAAATAGTATAAAACCACTATCAGGATGAGCTGCCAGAAAAAAGCAGGACAACAGAGCATAATTTCAGTGTGTTCACATTAAGTTTTAATACAATTTTCCATGGAAACAAAACTTTTGTGAATGTGTTGTCAGGGTACCTTTCTTCTGACTGTCTTGTTTCTCGTAATAACTTGTGAACAGTTTGGCAGAAACTAAAGAAATTTTGTAGAAGGATGATGGTCAGACAGAAAATACTGACCATGCATTTTTTCTGAACTTTGAGAAAAGATGCAGAGCGAGCTTGTACATCATTAAACTCCAACAAATCTGTATGAGAGAGACATCTTATAAATACTCCTGCCATAGGAAAATTTGTTGTCATTTCTAGAAACCAAAACAATTCAAATGTGAGGCCCACATTTCTAACAAAGTAGGCTAGTCCTTGTGATCAGAAATCTACTTGGCCCAAGAAACTGCAACATATTTTAAAGAAAGTAGAAGTTAAAATATCTACCACTTTTTTTTCTGAACACAGTTGTTTGGTTTTTTTTTATTTAATTCCTCCATGCAGAAAAAAATGCACCCATTGAAATTTATTGATGCTTGCTGAACATTTCTGGAGATCCAACAGTGGGTGTGAGCACAGTGAGGCAGGGGGTGCTGTTTCAGCAGTGGTGGCATGCAGATTATTGTAAGTGTGGCATGCAGGCTCTTGCTCATCTCGGAGAAAATATATAGCTAATGGTGGCGACTACATTGAAACATAGTGTTTTGTAGCTGAGAATTTGCTCTATTGAACAGTGTTATTTTCCTCTTTGTAGCTGTTGTAGTTTCCATGGAAATAAGTAGGAGGCATTATTTTTGGAGCAACTTATCTAATTTAGGAAGAGCTTGTAATTAAATGGCTTTAACTTTTATTTTCTTCTGGAATAATGTTTGATTTTCTTTTATCTAATGATATCTATGCTGTTCTCAATAGAACTTTGTGTTTTTTATGCCTAGTGTTTGCCTCTGTATTCCCTATAAAGGCGAAGATATCATAGAAAAAAGTCTTCAGAAGTTGGATTTATTTTTTCTCAGCATACAGCTATCAGCAACACAGAAGCTTTACCGTCAAGGAAAACGTACAGCACATGACAGTACATCTGTTATTAGCCTTCTATATAAAACAAGGTTCTTTTAAGTTCATAACCCCTAATGTTCTGCAAAACAACTAGGGTAGAGCTCTAAACCTTTTATTAGGGACAGCCAAAATTAAATAATCTATTGTAAATGATGTAATTTTCAAATCTGCTTTACTTTGCCTTTGTGGATGTCATAACAATGCTTGATGGAAGCTTTCATGACTGGCACCTCAGAGAATCCTTGTTGGAAACATAAATTTAATGTGTTTTAAAAAGTGCTTTCTATCTATACATACCAATGAAATCATGGGAAGATTCCCTTGGGTTCCAGTGGACTTCGGGTCAGCTCACCCACAGATTAATGGACTTTAAGACTAGAAGGGATTATTAAAATCTTTTGGTATGAGTTGACGCACATGGTTGATCAGTAGCAGATTAGCAAGCAAATATTGCCTAAAGTCAGCAACTTGCTCTTGAATTGGATTATGTCAGTTAAAAACAAACCTTAATGTCAATACAGATACCATTCTATTAGATATGTTGTAGGAGCTTAGTGGGAATTTGATGGGAATTCCTGCTGGGAAGAGAGCTTGGAAGAGGCTCATTACACATGGACACTTGCTTCTCGCTAATAAAAATTACACAGCATTACTCTGATTCCATAAACCACATTTAAAGGAAAAAAAAGGCTGCTGCTAGAGAAGTAGACATGCATAGTTCAATTTTCTGCTGCTTTTGAGGTATACGTTCTCAGTCAGAGATCATAGAATCATAGAGTCATTTCTGTTGCAAGTGACACTTAAAGGTCATCTAGTTCAACTCCTCTGCAATAAACAGAGACATCTATAGCTAGATCAGGTTGCCCAGAGCCTGGTCTAGCCTGACCTCAAATGTCTCCAAGGACAACCTCTCTGCATAACCTGTGCCAGTGCTTCTCCACCCTTATTATAAAAACCCTTTTTTTTTTGTGTCCAGTCTAAATCTTTCCTGTTAGTATGAAACCATTTCCCCTTGTCCTATCGTAACAGACCATGCTGAAGAGTTCCTCTCCTTCTTTCTTGTAAACCCTCTTAGATGCCAAAAGGCTGCTATCAGGTCCCCCTGAAACCTTCTCTTCTCCAGGCTAAAAAGCCTCAGCTTTCTCAGTCTGTCCTCATAGAAGAGCTCCATCTCTTGGATCATTTTTGTGGCCCTCCTCTAGATGTACTCCAACAGGTCTATGTATCTCCTGTACTGAGGATTCCACATCTGGACACAGTACTCCAGGTAAGGTCTCACCTGCACAGAGTAGAGGGGTAGGACCACCTTCCTCAACCTGCTTGCCATGCATGTTTGGTTGGCTTTGTGTGCTGTGAAGGCACATGGGAGGCTTATGTCCAGTTTAACATCCACCAGTACCCCCAGGTTAGTTTCTGCAGTGCTGTGCTCAATCCATTTTTCCCCCAGCTTGTACTGACAGCTGTGGTTGCCTTAACACAGGTACAAAACCTTGCACTTTGATTTGTTGATCCCCATGAAGTTCCTCTGGACCCGCTGCTCAGCCTGTCTAGGTCTCTCCCTCAGGAGAGACAACTACACCACAGAGCTTGGTGTCATCCACAAACTTGTTGAAGATTCACTTGATCCCACTGCCAGTGTCACCAATGAAGATATTAAAGAACATTTGTCCCAGTACTGACCCCTGAGGGACAGCACCCATAACTGCACATTGAGCCATTGATCACCACTCTCTGGGTAAAATCTCACAACCATTTCCTTGTCAATCGAACAGTCCACCCATCAAATCCATATCTTTCCAATTCGGAGAGAAGAATGTTACGAGGGACCGCTTCACAAGCCTTACTAAAGTCCAGATAGACGACATCAGTGGTTCTTTCCTTGTCCATTTCAAACCTCTTTATTTCAGGTCTATGCTGGTCATCTTTGGTGAGTGGTTGTGACAACTTGAAGAAAACTTTTTAATAGTCAGAAATTTTCTTTCAACATCCAACACAAGATTGTTCAGGGTCAACCTATATCTATTTGTTCTTGTGCCAACATTGTTCTTTTACTTAAACAGTCCAGTTCCCTTAGGAGAGAAATCTTATCCCCTCTCAGTCTTCCTCTCTCAAAGGTAAACAAGTCACACCCTTCCACATCTCATTTGTCAGGTTCTCTGCATGTATTTGATCAGAGCTGCGACTGTTCCAGATGACCCCACACCAAGGCCTAGCACCATCAGCCTACACCTCACCTGTCCTCCTGAAACTGTTCTGGGGAAGAATTTTTCAAAGCTACATTTGATTTTTACAAGGCTCCATGGTAATTCATAGGCATGCTGTGATTGTCAATAATGCCTTGTATTTCTTAAATATTTCCCACTGAGAAGATGCAAATTTACAACAAATCATTTTTGTTATTGGACCCCAAATCATATCTTCCTAAAAATAAATCTACATACAGATGATGTTCTGGACTAAATCTCTTCTGAATAGATCAAACAGTAGCAAGAGACATGCATGCATGGGTAGAGCGGTTAAAGATGAAAGCATGGAGTGAAATTGCTACGTCTTCTCATTTAACCGCAATAGGATTAAGTGTAAGGCTTGTTCATACAATAATAAGCATTTAGAGAGAGAGAGAGAGAAGGAAAAAAAAAAAACCAAACACAATACTTAGTAGCATCCAAGTGCAGAGAAATAAAAACAAATATTGTAGATCAATTTACAATGGCTAGACTTTTCCTGGTAAAATATTTTACACTTGGTGGGGTTTTGGTTAAGCATCAAAATACTGAATACAGTGAACTTAATTCTTAATGCTTTTGTAACATACATATAAGCACGAAAATAAATATTTTTTGTTTTGTCTATAAACCAGCCTGTGTAGGAAAGGCTGTCTCAGATTAAAATTACAGAAAATGACTTCACAACTAACTGGCTGTTCTTATCTCTCACCTTGTAAATGAACATCTTTAGCAGTGGAAAGTACAACTTATACTTGCACCTCATATTAACTAAACGTTGCACTGAAACGGGAGACAAGGCATCCTATTTCAATAGTGAATGCCTCAGTGCCCAAATACAGGCACCCTTTTCTTTCATGTTTAACATGTCTTGATGTCAGCTTTTTTTTCTTTTTTTTTTTTTTTTTTCTTTCCCCTGCATTTTTCCACAGTCTGGACAGTTAAGTAGTTAGGATTACTTAAGACGACCATTCAGCATCCATGTAGTCAGGGTACTCTGAGGTAAAGGACATGATTTCAAAATCTTTCAGGCAGAACAGAACACTACACTCCCTAATCTGTGAATTTACTATATTTTTAAATGTTCTGATTCAGCATCCAAAACAGAGAACTTATTTTCTGTTTCTTTTTCCGAATCTTAATCGCTGCAGCTTCTTGCAGCTGTGTGTTTTGACACTTTGACAGAAAATCCAAGGGCTGTCCAATGGATAAGGAGGAATGATTCTCTCACTTGCAAGTACTGTGTGAGGCATGGGGATGTGTATCTTTTTAAAGGATGACTCTGGAGCTGAGACTGAACAGTTTTCCCTGACCTTTTAGATCCTTCTATGTATGACAGGTAAAGAACAACTCTGCAATTACTCATACAAAAATATTTGCAGTTACCACCAGAGAATACTGGCCTTTCGGTCTGATTGTGTATAGCATTTTTTGTATTATATTACCTATTACTGAGTTATACCTCAGGCACTGCCTTTAGCTCTCTCAAAAACTGCAGCTGATCGGCTAGGATTTCCCCAACAATTAAAAAAAAGAGATTGTGCTTTTATGCAAATTTAAGGATAAAATACTACCTCATAAGAATAACTCATTTTGACAGTTTATTATAGATAAAGTTTACAATTTAGTCTCCTAGTTCAAGTACAGAGACTTTTCTTTAATGTATATATTCTAAAGAGATCACTGAAGAAGCATTCTGCATTTACATTGAGGACATTGACCACAACTGTGCTCACCATGGCTTTTGGTTTTAAACCTTTTTATTCAGAATTAGCACACCATTGTCTCTGGTTGCTTTAATTCTTCACTCTTCAGTTGCGGCCTGAGATGCATTCAACTAAAAGCATATCTTCTGGCAGACTTCAAACATTGTCACCAGACTTCCCCCAGATTCACACTGGTAACTTCCTCAGAGAGGGTCACTGCTTTCTTTTTTGAAATGTTAATTGTGAACATTTTATCAAGCAGTAAGAACTGTGTTTTTGGTATCAGATAGTTTAGTTCCTGTTATTTTCTGTATAGTTCTGCGAGGTCTTAGGGGTTATCTGTCCTTTGTCCTAGTTTAAAGAATATGCTTTTGTAAGCAAGTACGCTTGGCTAGAGGTGTAAAGCTGAAGTCATTTCAGCCCTTTTAAGAACATGGGATATATATGATTTTTTAATTCCTACTCATTACATATTAAATATGAATTCTCAGAGTAATGCCAGCTTGTCAAAGTAATGACTAAATTTGTATTGGCAGAAAGTTTACTTTCCATAAAACAATGTTTCACAAGGTCACATTTGTTTCAGACCAAATTATTCCTTTGGTTTTTTATAAGAGCAAAATAAGCATGAAGAATAATTCTTAATTACACCATTCCACAGTGATTTTTGATTGGTTTTTAATAATATTTTTGTTTACTTAAGATTTCTATTTCCTGAAACATTTTTGTAGTTGTAGTTATTTTTGATCTCACAATTACAGGGTAGTACACAAATTTACCTTGACTTGACAGTATTTAATTATAAGATGCAGTCAATGTCATATAATTAAGTCTGACCTAGAAAAATATCTTCAGTTTTAGCAGTTGGTAAATGTTTTTATACCTTTTTTCCTCATCTTTCCTTCCTTGTTTGTTTTGGTTTCTTTTCTTTTTACTGAGGGTGGTGAGGTGCTGGAACAGATTACCTGGAGGCACTGTGGATGCCCCATCCCTGGAGGTATTCAAGACCAGGTTGGATGGGGTCCTGGGCAACCTGACCTAGTGCTTGATCTAGTGGTTGGCAATTCTGCCCTCGGCAGGGGTGTTGGAACCTGATGATCCTTGAGATCCCTTCCAGTCCAAACCATCCTATGATTCCTTCTTCCTTCCTCTTTCCCTCCCTTCCTTTCTTCCTTCCTTGCTATGATCTACAGAAGGTCAATGGTCTCCTCTGCCACATGCAGAGTATGTTCTTTAGGAGGCAGCTGTAATAAAGCCTCCCCAAATTATTGTCAAGAGGGCATCTGAGAGTATGGTACTTACAATATGTTCTTATATACTTGTTACATGGTAAACAGAGGTACAGACAACAGTCACACTATACAACTGTTCCTTCAGCTATCAATTACTAAGAGGTCCTAAGTAAAGTACAAATATTTCCCTCTCTCTTTTCCTTTCCCTTTCTTCCTGCAACAGTGGCAGTAAGCTAGAATTCCTACAGATGGGAAGAAGTAATGGGCAAATCATGCCTTATTCTGCGTGACAGGGATGATTATTAGTAACAGCAGAACCTGTTCTGGTAGTTCCTTTTCCTATATCCTTCTTGCACTTCTGCTGTGATTCTGGCAAAAAGCTAATACTTTTCTGAAAGCACAGATTTCAGTGATGCCTGTCAAGTTTTCCGGACTTCCTTGTACAGTAAATAATGCATCAGAGTTCTGATTCATTAATGCTCAGAATGCCAGTTTCCTAGAAAAGTAAATATTTTTCTTCACTTTTACATTTTAAAGTGACTTCACCCACCTGGAAAACAGGTCTATATACATTTTAGGAAAACTCCATTTGTCATGCTAAAAGTTAACATTGTGTTGCCTCTGAAGATTTATTGCCACATTTCAAAACCCCACCAGCATTTCTGCAGGCCCACTCATTCATGACATTGTACTTTTCCATAGACGCTTTTGAGAGCATGTTATTCTTCATCTGATAGGAACGTACAACTTGGTAAGCTGTTCTTGTAGGACCTGTTCCCTTACGATACGTTTTCATTTGATCCATGAGCCAGCACTATTCTACAGACAGTTGCTAGCATCTCTGCCAACATCCTCTCTGTGCGGCAGTGCTCTTCTCATGGGACCAAAGGGCAACTGCCCTTTTTGACAAAACAGACTATGAACCTGTCACTGGAAACAGCAGCAACCACAAAACATCAAATATCTGTTCTATTCTCAAGAAGGAAACATAATTACAATCAGTATCCACACATTACATGGCCAAGTTCATGTCTCCAGGGTGTTTCCAATCATGTATTTGCTGCCTCTGAAAAGACACACTAAAGTCTGTTGAGCCACATTGCTGAAATGAGCTGATGAAATCATGAGAAGGAACAGCGAATGCTGTGTTCAGACTTCTAGCAGACACAGAGCTTGCCTATTCTCCTGAAATAACCCTCTGGGGCATATTTGTTCTATGATTTTTTCAATGCGTTTTATCATGTTGAATGTCCCCACCCTTTTGGGACCACAGCCAAAACCATCTACGTCTGCATAGTTGGAAAATGTCCAGCGTACCATTCAATAGTATTGGGGTGAAAAGCTGACAGAGTTTAGCAATTATAAGAGGAGATAGTTTCTACAAAGTAATATGTCACTTGGTCCTCTAGTAGGGAACTCCTCTAGCCAGGTGCTATGGAAAAAAAAATTATCTTGCCAGAACTGAAAGCAGACCACTGTTACAGACTAAATTTGTAATTTCTGGGAAATGGCCGGCAATGGGACTGACAGGAAGTGATCTTCTTCCACATCATGAACATACTCAAAGTGATGAGCTGTGTCTCAAGGTCAGAGTTTGGCTTAGGCTATCTCATACTCACCAATTCCTGGGATTTACGTTGCAAAACTTACAGATTAGTGGAACAGCTTCCTTTTCTTTCATAAGAGGACTTCTTTCTGTTTCTCCTGAAGTACTGCTCAGAGGAATGCTGCCCATGAACGGCCTGTACTGTTGTTCCTAGAACCATAAACACAGCCTGTGGCTTTGGAAACTGTGAGGCTGCCAGATCAAGCAGCAATATTACATTATCAGAGGTAGTTTTCTCCCTCTGATGAGACAATAAAAATTAACAATACCCAATATGTTTTTCATCATTCAAAATTATAATTATTTATGCAACCAGCCTGTTTTTGTGCTGCTTCTATTTATGCTCCTCTGGGCAGTCTCTTCCCTTCCCAACTACAGACAGGCCCAGTGTCAAATTTTCAGTTACAATAAGGATCAGACTGCAAGTATGATCAGAACTTGCTACAGTGAAACAAGAGCATCATCCATGTAAACTCACAGTCAACAAACACATGAACTGGCATGTAACAGAAGTAGAACTCCAAACTGAGTTGAAATTGTAAAGCCACAGCAGTATAAGATAAATATTTTTTCAATTAGCTCAAGCATGTTACTAGATATCTTGCTGAAGACAATACAACTCACGTCTTCAGTTTACTAGTATTTTTTTTTTTTTTAAATCAAACTGAGGAGCTAAAATCCTTCTAAAGGACATAAAAGTGAATAATCACTTGATTTTACCTGTGCAGTAAATAGTCTATATAGCAGCTATTGGCATACAGTCACCACAGCTAACTTAAATGATAGTGATGAATCTATTCAGTAAACAAAAATGAATAACAGGATCAGATGTGCTAGAGGCAACTTTTTTTTTAATTTTTTATCTACCAAATACAAAGGTGATACTTTCTTGGAGTCATCCTGATTTAATAATTCATTTCATACTCTGTAGCTGTAAACATCCTGATATGACAGACAAAATATTTAAATTATTGTTTGATTTATCACCTTATTTTCTTCCGTGACTAGGATGCCTCTGGCATGAGTCTCTCTAAGGTGAGAGCGCATTAGGCTTAATCTAAAATCACTTCACAAGTGATTGATAATTAATCATTTACGTGATCTCAAACACTTTGCAGTACCACAAACTCATTAACTCCTTGTCTCCACCTGTGCATATATATTACACACACAGACAGATATATGCTCTGTCACTTCAGCATAGTCCTTAGATTCCATGATTGTTGAGATTCTCAGCAGAATATGACCACCTCTATGTCACAGAGAAATTCATCTACTAACAGTAAATCTCCATTTGTTGCGTTTGTGCAGAGTTGAGGCTGGAGTACGTAATTCACAGCTGTTCCAGAAAATCTGGGTTTCTTGTACACCCTGTATCATATCTGTCAGTGGGTGTCTGAGATTCCTTTAAGCAATTAAAATGATCTTGAATGTCTGTGTTTAAGCAATAGGACCCTTCTCATTGTAGTCTCTAAAATAAAGTAAATCATATGTTACGGAGTAGAGAGTGGGTCAAAGATTTTGTTCATTGTTTGACCTCTGAGCATTAACTATTTTTCTGCTTAATTCTTAGGGAATAGAAGGTCTTACCAGAATAGTCACTGTTCAAAAGTCAGGATACTCACCTTTTGTTTTAGCATGTATAGACAAAATCCATGAATAATTTGTCATCTACGAACTGAAGGAAAACACATAGTAATGAGGGGGTAAAACACATTTTTGTTGACTACTGCTAATTTTCCAGTGACTGTACTAAGGAATCCATAAATACAAAAACAGAATTCTTAACATTTCAATATGAAGTTGACATTTTTTTTTACCTGTTTGAATAGCCTGGTTTCTTAAACATCTGGACATAAGGCATGAGTCTATTTTTCTTTGGAAATTTGGAAGAAACAGAAATTCGCAACTTCCCTATCACTAAACTATCTACTCTGCCTTCATGGTTTACTAGATTATGGTTAACACATACTGCATATTTCCTTTCCTCATTTTCAGTCTGTTTCTTCTTAGTTCTGTTTTTCTTATGCTACACTGGTTCTTAACCTATATGACTTTCATAATTACAGCACTGAAAATTCAGCTGTATTCTGTAATAAAAAAATGCTATCTGATTCCAGATAAACAATCAGAGAGAACAGAATATTCAAAATGAGGTTGTAACCAGATGATTTATTTACCTCATTTTTTCCTCATATAAATGGTGTTTTGAAATACTAATCTCAACAATGTATTGACAAGATAATTGACAATTTCTAAGACAATCAAGCAACAAGAAGCCTGAAAAATTCAATACATTCACAAATATCTTTCTCCTACTTTTACTCCTGTATCTATCCCTCTTACTTCATATTCTTCCTAAAAATTATTTTTGCATTATCTTGATGAAGTCATTAACCCTCAATTATCACAGGACTGATTATTTAGTTACAGTTGGCAATTTCTGGATTTTGTTTCCCTTAAGGTGAAAAGAAAGCTTTTGCAAAGAATTATTTTGTTTTAGAGTTTAAATGAATCTTGTTAGTTTATATTTTAACTTAGATTTTTTTTTTTTTTTAAGTAGCATAAAGTTGGCAACTTCTGCACCTACACAAATTGCTTGTGTAATCTAAAATACACAGGCATACATCAGGAAGCACTAAAGTGCTCAAGTTTCAAACCAAGAGCAGTCCCCCGTACCAGAGCAGTATCAACAGAGCCTGACAACTTCATGGTTACGATACTTTCTAGAAAGATGTAGATTTCTATTTATTCATAATGTGAAAAGTCTTGAACATCTTGATACTATACTCTACAGAAGTGCTCTAATTCTTTGGATATTTTGCAAAAAAAGAACACAATTCATCCCTCATACCTTTAAAATCTAAACAAACAAACAAAAAAATGGCCAGAACACCCATATTTTGTCTGAAGCTAACATGAATTGGGACAGGCGGGGCAGAGAAATATCTATTTTGAAACTATGATAAGATTTAAGTTTCAAACATCCACCAATATTCTTAACCTTAACAAGATGATAGCCACTGAAGAGAAGAGAGGAATCTTGCACATTAGAGAAGCTCTGCTGCCACAAAGATTGTCTGTAACATTGTTAGCAGAGCTTTTGAGAATCACGGTCTTGTATTTAGATTATTAAAACCCATCTGCAGCTCTGCTTTTGACTTTTTTTTTTTTTAAATATATTTTTAGGGATCTTGGCATGAAACTCCCTGAGCCTTGATTTGAACCAAAGTAACTCTAGAACTACAATGAACTAGAGAATTTTACCACAGGAAAGATGCTACTAACTTTCACCAGCTCGTTATCTGCAGCGAGGCCTGCCAAGAGTTACTAGAGCTAATAGTACTGTATCAGCTCCCATTAGGGCTGGTAATAATAGCTGAAAGATGTTGAATAAAAGGCTAGTATAGATACATCTCTGATTGTTTTGGCTGGCTATCTGTTCTCAATTACAGCAATATAAGAAAACTATACACAGAGTTTGTGTAATAAATTAAAGATGTTAAGCAAAGAGTTTTCCCAGTTACTGGTATTTTTTCCCAACTTTGCTAATTTCTCCAGTCCTTTCTCTCTTTCGAGTTTGCCACCGCTTTAGCTCTGATTAGTCATACACCTAAATGAATCAAAATGAAATATTTATGTCCTTGAGACATTCAATATTTTATTTGTCTTGATACCTAGATTCCTAGTTTGTTATTTTGAATTCATACAAGCTACTGTCTCTGACTATTGAGATCTTGCCTTGAACTTTCTGCTCCAGATGTGGTTAATAACTTTGAGCTAGAGCCCAGAAACTAAAAAAAAAAAAAAAAAAAAAAAAAAAA
>JACDJE010000402.1:683632-756859 GCA_016647715.1 Pavo muticus | reverse complement strand
TTTTTTTTTTTTTTTGAGGTATTGAATCAGATAAGTTCATTAAAAGGCCACTTCGAGACACATATATATGCTTTTCTTGGCAGTGAGCTATATCAGCCCTGCCCAATGTCACCCAAGCCAGGAAGAAAACCATAAACTCACTCTGTAAACACTGTTTAAATATTGTTGCCATTTTTCCAGTTTGTACCAGTTCAGGGAGTTTGTAACTGTCTAATTTATCTTTCAAATAGAAACTGGTGACACAGAGTACAAGACAATTTTCCAGGTTTAGAAAAGTATTCAGGCTGTGTGTATATAGAGCAGACAAGCGTATTTTGATTATTGAATGTATATTGATAAATAGAGAAACAGAATAGTATATACCTAAATTGAGACAAAAACTTCAAACTTTCAAGAATTAACTTTATTATTTTCTGAATCCTCTTGTGACAGTGAGCTTCACAGTCTAACTGCATTATGCATGTTGTAGTAATCTGCCACCATTAACATGTCTGTGCTTTAGATATACAAATATTCCCTTCTAGTTAAACATTGATACACAGAAGCAGAGCTGGAGCCAAATGGAAACACCCAAAGCACAGGGCTCAGACCTATGCAGTGTAAGTGTAAACCTATGTTTACTCACAGGCTCTAAGCAACTCACCAGAAAAGTTCCCTCTTTAGGTCATCTACATTCAAGGACATGATTTAGTGGAGGGTTGTTAGAGTTGGGGTAGTATGGTTAGGTTGCAGTTGGACTTGATAACCTTTAAAGTCTTTTCCAACCTGAGCAATTCTATGATTCTATGATTCTCTCCAAGAACTGTATAAAAAAAAAACCTAGGTGCCTCGCTTAAGTGATCTGAATCTAACAGTCAGGACCAAATGCCTCATATCTTGGCATTACATCACTTACTTGGGAGTGGTTGAAAAACCATTCCATATTTTGGTCATTAAATGTAGATTTATACACATGATACATATATACGCATAGCAAAGCCATCTGGCATCATGAGCCTGAGAAAAAGTTCTGTTGATGTGGACATCTTTAATTTCAGCGCTAGATTATGAGTATCTTCAGATCACCAAAGCATTTTAATTAAACTGTTGAAGACTTCTTCTGCAATACTGTAAATTACCTTACAGATTTTGCTGTCTCAACTGCTAAGAAATGGATTACATAGTCCTCTGCACCTAGACCGTGATTCTCAAGGCAGCCCAAAATTTAACTCTGAAAATGGTAGGATGATGTTTTTATTACATCCTTGCGTATCTAATAAAAGTTTGAACAGTACATATTTCTATATCTTGTGGGAACTTCATGATTTGAAGCAAAAAGCAACAAATTAGATGACACTAAAAATTATGAAGGGACAGTGTCACTCATGGGAATGCAGTCAAGTAATATTACAGGACAGTAGAGTTTATTTTCCTCCAGGTAGGTAATCCATCTAAACACATTTGTCTAATAAGTCTTAAAAAACCATGCCTAGCATGGCATACAATTTAAAATTCAATTCTATGGAAAATTCCCATATTTCACTATTGGTTTTGTTACTGGAAAGAAATTTGCAATCATAAAATCTCAATGATTCTTGGTACGTAAATTCTGGGGGAAAAAGAATAAAACTGATTGTAAATTGAAATATATAAAGAAATATTATATATAATAAAAACTATACTATTGTATATTAACGCTGCCCACAGAATGGTGTTGGAACTAGATGGTCCTCAAGGTCCCTTCTGGCCCAGGTCATTCGATGGTAATACAACTGGTAGAATATAAGAGCTTAAATGAATGACAAAAAAAACAAATTCAGAACTCAACATTCATTTTGCCAAAAAAAAGTTGTGGTTATTAAAGAAATAACAGTCTTATTCTAGAGAATTTTTTTTTAAAAAGCTTGTCAAAATACGTGTTGCCATAAGAGATTTAGGATTTCCTAATAAAGAAATATTGGATATCCTTATTTACAAGGAATAGTGGCCTGAGACATCATGTGGTGCAGGAATGACCTAGTCTGATCTCCTTCACACTTACAAAATAGCATGTCAGTGAAAAACATTCTGGTTTTAGATGCATCACAAATTGTTGTTAAGAGTATTTCTCTACATTCCTTCTCACACCCTTACTTTGGATTTTAACTTGGTAGTTTTCAGGACTTTTTTTTGCTTACCATTTGAAAAGACTAAGAACTGATCTTTTATACGCCATATATTCTGCTGTTATTCAGAAATAATTAAAATAGGAGCAATATTTCTCTCAACTGATAAAGTGTTCAACAAATTCAGAAAATCTTATTTAATATTATATTGGCATAGTGCTGACAACTGCCACTCAAAAAGCACAAATCAGACATATATAAGTCATAGAATCACAAATCATTAAGGTTGGTGTTGTGGTTTAAGCTGGTTCAGCACCATACATTCATAAGCTCACTTCCCCCTTTCCCAGTGGAATGAGAGAGAGAATCAGGGAAAAAAACACCACAGTAGAACCAATACCTCACCACTCTTTCTGAGAAGAATTTTTTTCCAATATCCAACTTGAACCTCCCCTGCTGCAACTAGAAGGCATTCCCTCTCATATAATCTCTGCTATCTGGGAGAAGAGGCCAACTCCCACCTTGCCACAGCTTCCTCTCTGGTAGTTGTAGAGGGCAATAAGGTCACCCCTGAGCCTTCTCTTCTCCAGACTGAACAATTCCAGTTCCCTCAGCCCCTTCTCAGAATACCCCTCATCATCTTTGTTGCTCTTTTCTGGACATGCTCCAGGGCCACAGTATCTTTCTTGTAGATAAGGGTCCAAAACTGAACACAGGATTGGACACAGTACTTGAGGTGAGTAGATCCTTAAAACTGCATCTGTAACTCACTACTCACGTAGAAGTTTCACTTACATAGATGTGATAACTTTATCAACAGCCGTCAATTATGAAATACATGAGGAGAGTTAGGTACCCCCAATAAATGATCTGCCTGTCTCAGTATGAGATTGTTCAGCTCATACACTGGAGACATTTCTAAAGTTAAGGCAATAATTTGGAAACAATAGAAGGGAGGCATCTGTTATATCTTCACTTTTTTTTTTTTTTTAAACTTTGTGTCTGACCTACTGAAATTACAGTTTTTTCCTGTAAAAGAAAGCCAAAAGCACTGCTCGAGTCCTTGAGAATCTTGAATTTAAAGTGGATAAACAACACCCCTCACATGGGAGATGCATGGATTTGCACCTTACCCTCCTCCTATTAAAGGAAAAAGAGGCAGGAAACACAGACTAAGCAAATATTGTACCATGGAATTATTTTGACAAGTAGGAGTTGCACAACAGGCAAATCACTGCCACAGTATTCTGTACAGAGCCCAGTTCAGTCTGCGTATACCTCTCCTCATGTCACAGCACACAGGATCAGTTAGGTGACTGGTAAGCTATGCACAGATGTCTTTATGCACAAACTAGAGAAGGATTAACACAATCAGTGAGACAGTTTTCATGGTAAAAACAAAAACAAGTGCAGTAGCTGAACACGTGTTTGAAAGCTGCTGAAGTCCTTTGGCAACCAGAACTCTGCATGACACAGCCAAAGTACACAAGGAGTATGCAGCTGAGTGAGTCCATGTTTCAGCCTGTGAAAGGTCATAATATGTTAAGTTCATACAGAAATTACTAGCAATGTTCTTACCTATTCTTGTGTATTCGTCTCCAAGGCACCCACTGCTTCATAATCTCAGTGGTGACATACTCCTTCCTTAATCCCACCAGCAATTGTATTTAAATGATAAATAAAATCCATTCAAATGTCTTTGTGTACCTTAGTCCCATCTTCAACTTATCCCGTCCTAAAATTTTTGGGGAAAAAATATATTAAATAACTTTTTAGTCTTCGGCTTTCTAATGTATGCCTAAATGTGCAGTTTTAACACTAACCATCATCTTCAGAATGTTAAATTAAAGGCTTAGGAAATTGAATACTATTACATCACACCATTTATCCCCAAAAGAGATTTTACTGATTTATTTGTTCAGACTCATCCAGATTTCTCAAAACTGTAGTGAGACAATAACAAGAACGAAGCAGAATTGGAAAAACAGCAACAACAGTAGCAATATCCAAAAAATACATCAATATTCTATAAGAAACTGAAATATTTATCAGATTTAATAAATACCAGATTTTTTCCAAGTTAACTGTTATAAAATGGACCTTGGAAAAATATCCTTTGTAAGATGTTATTTATAGTCACTGTAATTTTGTACAGCAGCTTAAGCATGGAATGATACAGCTATTACTGGGGGATCAGAAAGAGGAATGGTCAGAATAGCCTCCACTCCACAGAAGGATTTTTTTAGTTTTGGAATATTGGTTGTTCCAAAACAATAGAGCCATGTGGTCTTTTTATCTGCCAAGATTTCTGGTCCCCTTTTTATGGGAACTCTATGGCAAACCAGAGCTAACTCAAATGCCTGACTACTCTTCAGTAGACTTAAATATTCTCAATTCTTGCCTAACTTATATTTATCTGCGCATTACCACTTTGAAGGAAACCTCTGATGTGAAAATTTCTTACTTGTGACATGATAAAATTATAAACAATTTTAAATGGATTAATTCTAAGAGAAGTAAGAATTTATTGGATGGTACTACAAGTCATGTTTATGCCCATGTAATAATCTCCAGCAATTGTTAGGTGTTGTCTTTTATGAAGGTCTATTTTTTTCTGCAGTTATAGGACTCTACATTTGAAGAATGTAGTTTGTGCACTGTAGTAATCTCAGCACGTAAAGAAAATTATACATGTTCTGGAAATCTTTTATACTATGCTCAGTACGTGGACAAAGGTGACACTAATATCTTCATGCCATTCCTTCTATGAACATGTATATAGGAGTTGAAATAAAGTTAAACTACTTTTGCTGTCAGTTGCTGCCTGATTCAACTCTGAACTAATCTTTCTTTTTTTCCGTTTTTGAGATAGTAGGGTCTCATATTATTTTATTCTATACTATAACTAGAATTGGGAAAATACTCAAGTGTCAGAAACTAACCTAGTCAAATTATGTGGATACACAACATATGACACCTATTTGGAGAATACTCACATAGGAAGTTGTTGTGCTTTGCAAAGTGAGGAAACTTATGGAAACGTCATGTAATCTTGCATCTTTTGTCATCAGTACTGTTTCTTCAGTTTTAAAAACAGAAAATTAACTGATTACAGAAGTACAATATTTTGCTGAACATGTTTTATTTGCAGTAATGCATTTTTCAAGGATCTATGTACAGTTTGTGCCCATTACTTCTTGTCCTGTCACTGGACACCACTGAGTCTGGCTGTATCTTCTTTACCTCACTCCCTCAGGAATTTATGCATATTGTTGAGTTCCCCATTAGCCTTCTCTTCTCCAGGTTGAAAAGTCTCAGCCCTCCATGCCTCTCCTCATATGTCAAATGCTCCAGTCTCTTATTCATTTTAGAGGCCCTTTGTTTAACTTGTTTGGCTGCTCTGTCTTCCACGTCTCTCCTGTGCTGGTGAGCCTGAAACTGAATCCAACATCTGGGCTGTCCTTTAAAATGACATACTGATGACCATACTGAATATCTTAAATTGTTATAACACATAATGTGGCTATGGATTCTGGTTTTATATAATCATGGAATTATCTCGGAAGAACTATTTAAATTGCTTCATATAAAAAAAAAATCAGTGCATTATAGATTTACCATCTCCACAAAGCTATGACAGAATTTGAGTTTCATAACAGAAAAAATATGATTTCTCCAGTAGGAGTCCGTAGCTCTCTTCAAAGAAACAGCATATGCTGCACTCCAGATGGATTTGCATCAAATATTTCCATTACTGCTTAGAGTATGGACAGAAGATTGAATGCATCTACATTCATGAAGAATAGAGGTGCTTGTATCAGCACATCATGTTTCTTTTCCCAAGCTGCATAGGTCATGAACTCCTCTGCATGTCAAGATTCACCCAACAGTTTCAGCTGGAAAGCCTGTTATAAACTTTTCTAGAATGAGTAGCTGCAGTTTATTTTGTAGTTGTAAACATTTCAAATAATCAGAGATGATACTCAGTCTTTGACTACTTGTGGTTAAAATAGTTCACAAACAGGTTTAGTAGCATAAAGAGGATGTGCTGCAGGATATTCTGTCTGAAATTTTAAGTGTTAGCTATAATCTTCTCTTTGATATTGAACTGCTATATTATACTGATTGATAGATTTTTTTTAATAACTACTATTTTATCAATATGTACATTTAAGATCACTGTCTGAAACAAAAATGCCTGTATTGGTGAAAATACAATGCTAATATCTGTACTCATATTTCCTTCAGAAACTAAGTTGTGTAGTTTCATATCGTTATATTTTTGTTACTCAGTTATTAAGCATAAAAATAAGTTCAGATTTTCAACTTCTTTATTGATTTCATCTTAACACTTTGAGCCTGAAACTGGAAGCAATATATGAAGCACCATTTTCTCAAAGGCTCTGGGCATTAAGAATGCAATAGGCTACCTAGATTTAAGAATAGACATGTAAAGCTATAGAGACGTAACCCAAAACTCGCTAAAGAATTATTTCTTGTGAATATTCTGCTGTCTGGTATTATCATATACCCTATTAATCAACAGTATTAATTACGATTATTATATGTCTTACAAAAATGAACAGCAAAATTCTGTGATTCTATTTGGGCAATCACTGACCTTTCTGAAGAAATTTTTATCAATCTGGAATTTTTCTTTTTATTTTTTCCTGGTGGAGTCCTCAGTAAGTCTATCAGCTGCAATTTGTTTTATCCTCAGATGCTCCAAGCACATCTTAAAAAGTAACAAAGTAATAATTTATTATCAAATTAATATAATTTTTTTTTCTATGTTAGAATGCCTTACACTTTGGATTACCAGAACATCTGGTCACTTCATTCCATATTTGGCCATTCCAAACCAAGTTAAATTAAATTTAAAAAAAAAACCTACACAAAAAAAACGTGCTCCAGAGTCATCACCTCTAAGCATTTGTTATTTACAACCTATATAATGTTTTCTTAGTCCTGCTCTTTTTCACAAACTGAAGTAACAAAACATCCTGCCATCATCAGAGAGAAAAAAAGAGAACGACTAATAAGGGAACTTACTTTCCACTTTCATTTTGTGCTGTGCTAGGGTATTGCTCTTGGCTCTCCTGTGAAGCAACAACACTAGATTGCAATGCAGAACACCCTCTTGACTCACTCTGCGATGAGAGGAAGACCACAGCAAGTGTCATCTCTAGTAAGTATGCCTCTTATTACTTCTTCCCTTCTAATACCTTGTGTTTAAGATTTGGCTCATTTTCCATATTATTTCTGTACAGCTCTGACTAGATAGTTCAGCTGACTAGATAGTAATCATTTACTTTACATCATAAGTACATGGACTTCTAGGTTTTTACCCACAAAACAGTTGTGGAAGTTCTCTAACTTCCACAAAACTTAAAACTAACAATCACTTTGCACAACAAAATTTAGTTTCGTTGCTCCGTAACCACCTCAAAAATATCTGCATATAATACTGTAATATGATAGAAAGCACAGCAACAACAGCAGAGCAGCAAGGTCCTCGGCTGCAGAAAATGAGGATCTGCTCAAATACAACAACTATAGGCACAGAAATAAAGAAGCTACTTACCTTCAGAAGGTCTCAAGCATGCAGGGATCTCCAGCAAAATACCCCCACCTGCACTGCCAGCCCTTAAATGAAATCTGGGGGGGGGGTGGATCCTGGCTCCACCCCTTCTGGTCACTCAGATACACTGCATGCACCTGAGATCCCCTGGGTTGTCCCTGCCTTCCCACCAGGTGCTCAGTCACTGCTTCAGGCCATGACTCAGCATTTCTGCTACATATACCTTTTCCTAAAACAAACCTGCCAAAAACTGATGTACCTAGAGAGTGATTGCATGTAGAGAAAAATAGGATGGAGCAGCAACGTCAGCATGGAAGACAATTATATCTGTCTGACCTTACAGAAATTTGGAAAACAGAATAACGAGAATTCATTAGATTCATGGCTCCCTATTAATTCATTATTTTTCAAAGTTGGAGTAAATATTTTCTGGGAATTTTCTCTCTCTCTCTCTCTCTCTCTCTCTTTTTTTTTTTTTTTTTTTTTTTTTTACGTTCTTACTTGTTTGAAGTTAAAACATGATCAAAAACATATGCCACCTCTCCTCAACTGCATGCTTGTCAAAGAAAGCACGTTAGTATTTACCCAATAAATATTAACAAGAACCTACATTTCATAGAATCATAGAATCATGGGTTGAAAATGACTACAATGATCATTTAGTTTCAACCCCTCCCGCTGTGTGCAGCGTGGCCAACCACTAGACCAGGCTGCCCAGAGCCACATTCAGCCTGGCCTTGAATGCCTCCAGGGATGGGGCATCCACAACCTCCTTCAGTAACCTGTTCCAGGTTTCAACCAATACTTAAGAGAATGTGCTTTATCTAATAGTTACAATCCTTTAAGGAGACAGACTATCCTGGGCTATGCTAGAATTGTACAGTTCTAAGAAACACAAGTTCCTTTATTGCATGGCTGATCTGATTTTAATTGATCACATTATCTTTTTAAGAAACCTTGCACTTCAGGCATGCAACCATTTCCTTCCAAATTTTTAGATATTTGCATCGCTTAATGAGCTGGTAATCAAATGAATAGGATAGACAGTCCTTTGTGTGGTGTGTTGCCAAAGCTGCAAGAGGCATGGGAGGGGTTCACATATTTTTGTTTTGTTTTTATTGCCAGCTGCCATGCTGCTGTGGTGTTTAAAGACACTGCCAAATACAGGGTTTTAAAGGTCCTCCTATAATTATGTCAGATAGAGAGAGGGCAGGGCATACTTTAGCACTCAGTCTTGCCTCAGTCATTTAGAGCCTGGCTACAGACTCAAGAAGCTTGAGGCCTGGCAGAGCTGCCTGCAGGCAAGGCCTGTGCGGCACTGGCAGCATGCGCTCACACTCACAGTTGCACTCCTCCAGGAGCCTATGCCACTCCAAAATGTACTCTCACTATGACTGAAATACTGACTGTGATAGTGTTGAGTGTAAAATCGGGATGTTGGGATTGCAAAAAAGGGCATGCTGGAGTGCTTGAAAGTCTCTCACCATGATGGGATCCCTAAATTTCCATGTCCGTAACTTGCTAAGCAATTATCACCAAATAGTTTCCACTGAATAATTTTCTTTACCACAGAACTTTTCTTGCAGCTATAATAAATACTTCCACCGATTTCTTGTTGCTTCAGCTAAGTGACAGAAGGCTCTCTCTTATCATCTCTTCTTCTATCATGTCAGTTCAAGGCATTCTAAAAACCAGTCACTACTTCCCTTTCCTCTTATTTTCTGTAACATCTTCCTCACATGGTCTGACAAACTGCATACTTTCTAGGCTTTCTTACTAATCAGGAAATTACACTGTACAAGTTTTCATTCCCTTTTTGAACGTTTCCAGTGACTTCCCTTTTCCACTTTATAAAGCAAATGAACTAAGTCTTCAATTTCTTATTATAAGCCTTCTTATTCTCATATTCTGATATAGCATTGACTTCCATTTCTATTCTGTTAATGACATTTCAGTTGCTATTTCTCATATTTCCGTAAAATATGTTATGTTTACTCCCACAGCCTGCCTGCTGTGCTTGAAAGCAGATAACCACACAACTGTTTTAATGTTTTCCTCCAAATCTTACCGTGAAAGTTTTGACATCTTCAACAACTTGTACAGTATGATCTTTGGTAACCGATTTTTCACAACTAGTTTCTTGTACTCTTCTTCGATGTAACCTATGTTCTCTTCTTGTCCCCAGGTGTAACAAAATTTTGTGCCTGTACTGCTGTTGTCCTGAATAAGCAAAATATTCCAGCCTCTGAGTCAGCATGGGGTGATATGGTTTTGTGCTGTAAATATGCCTTTTGGCAAACATCTGAGCCTGTTGTTAAGTCAGTTTCTTGTCTTCTAAGTGAGCTGGACACCTCTGGCAGCCAGTGTATCTGTCTTGAATTATTCTGTATATTGCTAGTTATAATATCTGAAATAAAGCATAGCTGCATAACCTCATCTCGTTATGCAGAAACTGCCACTTTCCTAACATAGAATGTAATAGAGTGATCATATAGAACTGGCATGAGGAAGAAAACTAGGATATGAAAAACCGTTATACTTGCTGAACAAGTCTTCCTGTTGAAGAATATTTAGTAAAACCACACTAAGTATGTGACTTGAAATTTGTCTTTCAAGGAACCCCCACACATCGTTAGACATATGGGACATTCCTCTATCTGTTTTCCACTTTTTCTTCTAAGTAGAATGTGAGGAAATGGACATACTGAAGTATTCATGCTGCGCAAATTTTCTTGAATGCCCTCTTACATTAATTGCTTCATAGCTCATCCTGAAGTATGATATCACTTACCTAGTTATCATAGCAACTTGAATAGCATCTATACTTGCTAGAGTATGGAGATGGTCACAGAAATGAGGCATTAGTCACTCTTGGGGGGGGGAGGGGGGAGAAAAAAAAGAAAAAGAAAAAAACACACAACCATTTACAGTGAGAGTGACATGTCAGAGAGAGATCATACTTCCATCTCCTTCTTAAAAAATGAATTGAAATCAACAGAATCTCTTCAAAAGGAAAGCAAAACTAATGAAAACTTGCTAACCAAAATTTCTATTAAAAAACAGTAAAGAGAAATCGCATTCTGCACATAAGTAGCATATAAATATTATATGTATTTGGCTTTGCATTTAGTGAGACAGGTGGGAGATTTTAATCTGAACATCTTCAATATTTAAAGCATTACTTAATGTTTCTGATACTTCTTAAATTAGAACTGAAAGTGCAGACTATCTATATGGAATTACTTGTCACTCAAAGCACCCAAACCAAACATTCCTGGAAACATTTAATATCTTTTCATGCCTGTGATTTCAGATAATAGCTGTTTGTGATATTTATGAGTCTGGTTGGCATATTGTATGACAAAGCTCTCTGGCAACTGTTAATA
Organism: Pavo muticus; assembly: GCA_016647715.1. Classification (NCBI taxonomy): domain Eukaryota; kingdom Metazoa; phylum Chordata; class Aves; order Galliformes; family Phasianidae; genus Pavo; species Pavo muticus. Next base: position 745,808 of record JACDJE010000402.1, on the reverse strand, counting down.
TACATTCCAAAGATGGGGACTGGGGGGGAGGAGAACACACACATGTAAAGACAGCATGATTTATTTGACTTTACCATTAATGCATCAACAGTTTCAACTCTCTAATGTTTTCTTAAATGAGAAGATCAGCTTCCATCATATATTTAAAAGATACCGATTGTGTGTGCTCAGTCTCTGCAAGCTAACTACTTGGGAAAATACAGTGTTCATTGTTGTCTGTTGAGGCAGTTCTTCCAAGTTCTTCCTTGAAGTCTGGTATGGGTTTTTCTCATGGACAGATTATGTGAAAATAAGGACCACTAAAAAGTGGAAATTTTCATGCTTCTCTATTCTTTCATGAACACTGAATGCAAGGTTCAAAATCTGCCAAATGGATCATGTAGAAAAAATCTTTCCACCCAAATTTCATCAAGAAGTATGCGAAGAGATGCTAACTCTGGATTTCTAACAATGCAATTATCTATAAAAAGCTTTTTCTATGGGTAACATTTAGTCTTTATGCAGTTGATCATATTACAGACCTGTGGTAGTAAAGGGCTATGTCACAATGAGGTTCTTCAGAGTCAATGCAGCGAGTTAGTAGCAAATCCAGTTTAAAGAAGCAGAGCATACATATCCCTTAGGGACACATCGTTTCTGCTGGGCCTACTGGTAAATCAGAGTGTCATCTCTCAGGTATTTCCCCCTATATTTGGATGAATTGATACCTACTCTGCTAGCTAAGAATGTGTCTCTAATTTCAAATATATTTTGCCAAGTTTATGAGTATTGATGTGGAACATTTTTTCTGTCTTCTTGCTGGAGTATGTATAATGCACTCTTTCCATTATTCCATTCGGCGAACAAAAACATATTTAGAAATCCTGAGTTAGTTTATCATAATACTTCTAGACAATTTCAACGTGTCATGCCCAGGATTATATCCAACCAATCCACCTGCTGGGACACTGACTTGCAAGATTTGTTTGACACAGTGTATGCACTCAAATCTTAAAGCACTCCAGTACCGCTGAAGAGTTCATCTTGCTCTCAACATTCATGCAGAAGTTATCAACAGTTTAGAAAATAGCTGCCAAAGGTCATTCTGAGTTCAAAAGTTTGAAAACTCACGGTTTTGTTTTGTTTTGTTTTGTTTTTTTTCATTGATCTTTTCCTTTGCACAGCACTTTAAAATGATATCGATACATTATGAAAATCAAGACTATGGCAGATGGCCTAAGGTTGAGGAAAGGGGGAATTTGTCAGGGCTGTCTTCAGGGTGATAGACTCTACTACAATGCTATTAAGTCCCTGTGTGGTAACACTGTTCTCCCGATGTGCCTTTGACCAGGCATTGTCCTTGCCTTTCAGCAAATTAGGGAAGCTGGCTCAGCTGGTTGGGAAAGGCCTCGTGAGGCAGGGCAGTTTAGGTGGCACAATGCAATCTGGTGTCCTCCCAGAAATACAAGTATCGCAGTCAAGAAAATCTCTAATCCCAGAGGCCAGCTCTGACTGCTTTTGTGAAGCACCGTGAATCATGATATTTAGGAAAATTAAATGGCTGCCGTCCAATTTAGCAGCTGGATTACATTAGTTCACATTCTTAAGGACAAAGGTTATAATAACAAGTTCTTGTGTTACTCAATTTTCTCAATTAGGTAACATTGTTACCTTAATGGTTCTGTAACAGTTTGCTGGTTTTAGGAGTAATATAATTTGTTTCTTCTAGGTAAAAAATGAAAGAAGGGCTTCCCATTATGAAGGCTGCATAGTAGAAAACAGTCACCTGGGAGGAGAAACAAAATAGCTATACACTGAGAGGTAAGGGCAGACTGCGCAGAGGGTAATGGTAGAGATGAAGTCTGAGTCAGAGTACTTGAGGGCCTTGAAAACACTAGTGAAAAGTTCAAACCTGGTACACCATGCAAAAGAAAACAGACCCCAAAAGAAAAGCGAGTCTTAATACACACACATGCGTAAACTACATATGTACGTTTATGGAGCTTAAGCTTAAGAATGATGGATTTTTCCCATCTGCCCAACACTGCATCGTATTGTGCTTTCTGTTGGATAATGTTCACAAACTTCCAGTAAAATACCAATGAGCAAGAAACTTGATTTCAGCTATTATATTGCTAAGGTTTCTCTTGTACACTGTGTACACTGATACATGTTACTTGGCGTTGATAGATTTGCTTTTAATCAGATACATCTCATGTTATAGCAGGATCTGGTTTCCCAGCTGTACAAGAAGTTAAACATTTTTTAAAGCACAAGCTGCAGACCTGACCATGTCTAGAAAGCAGTTATCCCGATACGTTCCCAGTGTTTAGTCACTGCGTTTTCCTTCAAGTCTCCCTGCTGGCTGAGGGGGGAGCACCGATGGGTCGACTCGCGGGGTGAGAAGGGCTCTGTGTTTGTTTTCTCCGAGAGAGAGCTTGCTTTCCCCCGCCGCTCACGCAGCTCGGGCCAAGCAAAGCACGCACGGCCCGGAGACACCAGCAGCCCTTCGCGATGCCTGATCCTTGCCGTGTCGCTCCACACGCTCCCGAGGCGGCTGCCGGGACCCCCGCCCAAGGCCCTCTGGGGGAGCCGCTCTGCTCGCCGGTCCTCGGCCCCGGGGTTCACGCAGGCACCCGGAGAAGGCGCGAGAGGGGCACGACCCGCTCCACCCCCTTTCCTCCCCCCCCGCCGCGGGCAGCTCTCGGCGCTGGGTCGGACGCGAGGGGGAATGAGTCGCGGCTGCACCAGCTGGAGGAGGAGGAGGAAGAGGGCAGGAGGGAGGGCAGGAGGGAGGGAGCGACGGAGGGAGGAAACTTGGGGCAGGTGACACCGCGCTCGGCTCCTCCGGCTAGGCGGGAGAGGCTCCTCTGCGCCTCGCGGGCGGGCAGCGCCATGCATGTCAATGGCAAGGTGGCTTTGGTCACCGGCGGGGCTCAGGGCATCGGCCGAGCCTTCGTCCAGGCGCTGCTGGGCAAGGGAGCCAAGGTAAGCAAGCCCCGCGCCGCCGCTTCCCTCTCTCCAGGCGCCGGCAGCCCCCGCCTCGGCGCGGCCCCGCTCAGCCTCTCCTTCCCTCCCTCCGTTCCCGGGCAGGTAGCGCTCCTGGACCGCAACCCCGAGGCCGGGCAGCAGAGCAAGGCGGCCCTGGACGAGCAGTTCGAAGCGCAGAGGACGGTGTTCATCCAATGCGACGTTACGGATACGGAGCAGCTGAAAGGTAAGGAGGAAACTGCCGGCGCGGCTCCGGCTCGACATGCAGCAACCTGACGGAGCCCGGGCTGCCACTCTGATATGTGCAATTCGGGGTTCTGGAGGGCAGCCTGCTCTCAGCCCGACCGTGAGTCAAAAAGGATTTCTTTCTGAACCTGTGGACGTGAAATATTACCAGCGCACATGCATTTCACTGTGTTACTTGGCACATCATAAAGAAAAGCCAAAGAAGTGATTTCCATTGAGTGCTGTGTGATATTTTTCCATGGAAGCCTCTGCAGAAGATGCTTGTTATTTTATGAGTAATATATATGAGCTTTAAAGCATGGACATGCTTTTTATGAGGTTTCGGTACAGAATCCAAGCTGCATTCTCTCATCACAGGAGCAATAAATCCTGGTCCAGGTTGCAGCGATCCTTCTGTATGGCATGCTTATGTCCAACATCTGCTGCTGGAGCTGAAAGCGTTGACAGAAGATAAAATGGCACTTCAGCCTGGTTTTCTATATGGATCGATAGCGTTCTGCGTGTCTTGCATATGTAGGTCATGGGAAGGAGCTTCTCTCATGTGTGATTGCCATTATCTATTGCCAGGACTTATGATCACCGTTTATTTATTTAGTGAATAAATCTTGCACCCTAGTGAGTTCTTAAAGTAGCTTATAGTGTTGATGTACGCTTCACAATATTTCATAACTACCACATCACTTCATTGAAGTTCCATTCTTAAAAGAAACATTCACAGGTGATGAGTCAGTTAGATACAGAGTTTGACATCACTTTTGTCGGTGTCCTTTCCCAGATTCATTTGTGTCATGCTAGATGTGTACCCTTTTACTTCTGCTTTTACACACTGCACTGCTCTCGCTGTTGTCTCAACAGTTGAGGTGGAAGACAACCATTCCTCTTTTACAAACCACTGCAGCTAGTCCACAGCTCAGCAATATTGTTCCTAGCTCTGAGGTAGTGTGATTACACCTGATTTAAATGTTTTGCATTGGAGATGCTGGACAATAAATGTGGGAGATACACTAACCAGCAAACATTCTTTTTATCAGCTAAGCTGATAAGTGATTTTTTTCTCCAAGTGAGAGGAGTAACCCAGGAGCAAGAATAAGCCTCTTAGGGGTAGGAATAGCATGTGCTGCAGCATAGTTTTTACCTCAACTTGCTTTCTCTTACCCTGATCCCACAGTTCCTCTAATTTTTCACGCCAGGCTAGTACACGGCCTGCAGGCTGAGCACTCGGAACTGGAAGGAGCAGGATGGCACAGAGAGGGAAATTCTGCAACCAACTTAGCAGGAAAAGACCAATCAGAATAGCAATGGGGGGATGGCAAGGATCAAGAAGAGTTGCTATGCTTCTCTAATACAGCATTATTCCCATTGCAGGTTAGGTGACAGAAATTTGCAGTCATGACTTAAAATCCTTTAGGGTTTCTGTTTTTATGTTTGTTTGTTTGTTTTTGTTTTTTGTTCCTGCTTTATTTTCCTGCTTTCTTCACTTGCAATTGCAAACTGCTGCATAATAAGCCTAATTTCACCCAGAGTTTTAAGTACTTAGTGGATGTGTCAAGTCCTATATATGCTTTTTACATTCAATGTCACATTTTTAATAATCTTATTCCAACTTGAACTCTTCAAAAAATGAAACAAATCACAATGCTAGAACAAGTATCTGTAGGTACATAATGCTTATGTGCAGGAAATCCACTGCTTTATCTGTATCCAAGTCTTTCCTTGCTTTTTCCTGCGGCGGCTTTCTTGCATATATCCTCACATAAACATTCAGTTTTAAAAAATGACCATACATTTATTTTTGCTTTCCATGAAAATTTAGGAAGCTCACTTATGACTGGTATTTAGACTTACTTTCCACTGTTCCTCTTGCCTGTTAAAACTGATCCACTCTTTCATTTTAATTATTAGCATTTTGTATGATCATCAGCTTTTCTTTTTTATGATTTAATAAGCTCTAAGCAACTACTCTGCAGTGTAAACACAAAGTTATTTTACATCCAAAAAGGGAAGAACAAGTTAGTTTACAGTGATGTCTGAGTGATAACATGGTCAAGAAGGCAGAAAGCCAAAAAGAGAGGTTTTAAATATATCAAAAACCATAGTACAGATTAAGAACATTGAAAAATCTGTACAATAAGAGCAAATGGACAAATAAAACCTTTCCCAGCAGCTGCCAAGCTCTTGTCCTGATGTCAAGATGATGACTGTGACAAACCTGCAGCAGCATTCAGATCCATGAAGAAAACACTGTCAGAGTACCAACCATCTGGTAAAATCGAAACAAAATAAAACAAACATTGTAAACTCCTGCAATTGTTGGAAAAACAAAACAAAATAAAAACATAGAAATATTTATTTCAAAGCTGCTGCTGTACCCTTGATTGACACTAATAGCCAAAGATGGAAGACCAGAGAATTCAGAGTGTCATGTTATCAGCTTTTAGGAAAGTAGTTTCATTAAGGCCTGTCAAGCATAATTTCAATATACCTGAAATAATCAAGATTTTCAGTCAGTCATTAACTGATGTTTTTTTAAAACAATATTTGGGGCAGTGGTATTTTGCATAATAATAAATGTTTAGTGATGTGAATCCATTTTTGGAGGGAAGAACAACCTGTGAAGAAACTGTGTATAATTTCAGATCAGGCCTGCAGCCATCAAAAAACTTATTTTGGAACAAACATTTGGAGGTCATTTCATCCAACTATTGTGTCAAAGCAGGGCCAGCCTAAATGAGTTTGCTCATCACTATGACATCATTGCCTTACACATCTTTGATCTTAGTTCAAATACTGTCACCTCGGAGAACACAGTGTCACTGTGGAAGTTTCCCTGTTCTTTATTTTCAGCTTCTTTGGAAGACAGGTCATTATTTTCATCAACAGAACAAAGAAGATGTGAATTTGACAGACACGTTATTAATGGTAGCAATGGTAATGGGTGGATGGTTGGACTAGATGACCTTGTAGGCACCTTTCAACCTTGTGATTCTATGAGTCTATGATTCTATGTTACCCAATGCATAAAAACTATTAATAAATTTTTAAAAAGTTAATCAAGAACTATTTGTACCTGAAAAATCTGTATTAGTTACATCACTGAATAAGAAGTGCATTCTTAAAATAAGTTAAATTCAGGCCAGCCAATAAAACCATTCTGAACAAATAAAGCCTTTATTTTACACTTAAAATATATGGGGTCAGTTCTGGAATTTATTACATCAAAGTCATACAGGATCAAGCTGTAAATGTTTATATAATTTGGTGCTAAATATCTAATCTAATGCAGAATGTATGAGTGCTAAGAACTTTCATTTGCTCATTGTATACTCATTGTATAACTGAATGAAAAGAGCTAAGAAATTTTGCCTTTGGATTTTACTATAGGTGCTTTCAAAAAAGTAATTGAGCATTTTGGAAGGCTGGATATTGTGGTTAATAATGCTGGAGTGAACAATGAGAAGGACTGGGAAAGCACTATACAAATTAACTTGGTAAGTATTATCTCTTCTCACATGCTCATGCTTCAGTAATTGACATCGGAATGCACTTAACTCTCCGTGGCTTGTAAAGATTATGCCATGTGACAGAACGTGGATTATTAGACTGGTAAGCACAGCTGTCCAAAATATTACCACCTAATTGCATACGTATAGACAATTAAATGTATGTGTGGTGGCTTCTTTACGTCATCTATCCAAGATGTATGGCACTGTGTAGAGTTACAGCAGCCAACGTTCTTCTTCTTACAAAGCCCAATGAAATCCCACATAGGTGTAATAATATGGCACCTAAGGCAATAGAGCTCCACCTACATGAGACTGGTCTGTTTATATGAATGTTTTAGAGTATTTATTTACCTGTGAGATTCAGCTGACCTGTACTAGGGAATAAGTCTAACATATACTATGGGATAACTTTGATACTGCAGGAAAACTTTTCATCCAAGCTCCATGTTTTCTTCACCACTGAAGCAAGGACACAACCTGAGTTTTTAATATAGGCCATTTCACCATCATGACTAGTTGAAGCACATCACTTAAGAGCACTTGCTAAAACCCAATACATCCAACAAGAGTAAAATTTATTTTTCAAACTGTAACTAGTTCTTTGATATTATCTGGCTAACTCTATAAAGAAGTCTCATTCCTTTCACCGGATGAGACTTCAATACCTATTTCTCAGTTGAAATTGTTTTTGTTTTTGTTTAATTTAGGCTACACAGTTAGGAGGTCTAAGCTCTGTAGGAAAGAGCAACTTTCTAGGTTAACGACATTCTGGCCAGCTTGTATTCTACCATCTACAATGTTCTGATTGGATGGTATCATTCCTATGAACATGCTTATGAAGTGTTATAGCCTTGATCTGCTAAGAAAGTAGCAAAAAATTTTTGGTAGAGTGCAATGTGGAACTTGAATCCAACTAGTCATTTGGAATTTGTCAGCTGGACAGGAGAGCTCAGGATATGAAAATGAAAAACTTGTTTTTTACAAAATTCTGTGGACAAAGGTATCTGAGTCATTGAATTCAAATGCCTCTCTGAAAAGAAGCAACAACAAAAAATACCTGGACATGTAATGCAAGCAGTACCTGAGATAAGATCTAGAAAATTAATTGAGAAATACATACTTTTAAAAATGTTTTGATTTAACAATACTTTACCTTTTGTACCTATCCAGGGTTATTGTTTATTCTTGCAATTAGACATTAAGGTTTCCAAAATAAGAGAAATACATTTGTTCATTTTCCTTTCTCATTCCTTTATATCTTCCTTAGGATTTAACTACACATGATTCTCCATCTTTCAATTCTGAAATATTCTGACAAATTAAAAATTAGGATATTTCATACTGTGAACTGACAAGAGTGTGACATCATCAGTTCCATGCATATGTCTTAGATTTATATAGGTTATAATTTACTGTAGGCAACCATCCACTTGTCAAATGTGCATGCACAGGTAGTTAGTCATGACCAAAAACATTGAAGTCCGTGCGAGAAACTCACTTGTCAATGATTCACCTATAAACTTAGCTCAAAAAATGAAGGCACTTTGGGTCCACAAATCTTGAAGATATTTTAATGCCTAAGTAAATATCTTAACTTACAAACTGATGTCCAAACAATTTTATAATTGCAGAGTAGGAGGAAGGGTTACCTCATGTATAACTTAAAGATGATTATATAGGTTAATTCTCCATAAGGTTCTCCTTCATAGTTGAAAGTTGAATAAATGCATCAACTCATGCAGGTGACTAAAACGAGTACATTTAAAATGAGTAAGCTGAGTAAAAGCATAAACATGTGCATTATATTAAGTTCAATCTAAGAGTTACATACCCTCATTTATCTTTTAATTGGAACATTCATTAACTGTCTAAACTTGAGCCAAGTACCTAGCTGATTTCCGTTGGTCATTTCTAACTAGTTACAATAATTTCCATAAACCAAGATATTTGTGTTTCATGCTTATTAACTCTGAACACTAAAAGCTACTGTATGTAATATAGTATGTTGGTCAGTTTCATAAAACATGTTTTGCTTCTGGTAGAGAAAGGAAAAATGCAGTTTAAAAACATCTCTATTTCTCCAGCATAGGATATTTAATTATCGTTTGTATTATCCCTAAAAATAGGAATAACTTCTATAGCCACATATTTTGATATACACAATGCAACAATTAATAGATTCAAAAAAAAAAAAAAAAGGGGGGTGGGGAGGGGAGAAAAACCTCTACATGCCAACCTTGGTCTTAGTGACATTATTTATATATTTATACAACAAATATTCCCTGCCCCAGTTTAAAGTACGAAGTACAAAAGTAGAGCAGTACAGAGGAAGATAAATCAGAGCAAACACATATGGGGTGTGTTCTTTATGGCTAAAACAGTTCACAGAACCGGTTGGTCTTAGGAACATTTTTAAAGAGGTGCAAGGAGGTTCCCTGATAGCACTGCTTGAGAAAACACGAGGAACTGAAATGAAGAAGCAAATTTAAAGAATGGGACATACTGCAGTAGGAAAAGGAGAGAATAAAAAACAGTCCTTGCTTGTATCCATTACAGTTTCCTGTGAAGGAGACTAGGCAGATTTATGGTGAGGAAAAAAAGAGTAACAACCGCTAGAATGACTTCTTTTGTGGTTCTTTTCACAGTCCTGCTGTATTTTGTGCTAAACATCATCCATCTTTTTTTTAATATTTCTTTTAACACTACTAATTAAGCATTCCTGCAGTATCATCCATCCCCCACAGCACAGCTCCAGGTCTGGAAGTACTGACTTGATCAAAATCAGCTTGAGCCATTTTTTCAGCTACCGACACCTACACAAATGTATGGTCTTGTTAATATAGTGTATAGAAAAGAACCTGGCAATCATACAGGAATTTCATTTTAAGTGGATATTACCTATGTAGTTTCAGCAGTCCATCACAAACAAAAACCACATTCAGAAAGTCATGAGGATGTGTGACATGCACATTTTTATGAAGAGCCCTACCTACAGCTATCTAGAATGACAAGAGTAGTGTTTCTTGCAACCTGCTTTGCAGAATTTATGCCTAAGGAATCCAGAAATTTTATAGCCTTTTTTTTTCCTTAAAGTCCTCAAAACAAATTAAAAAAAAAAAAAAAAAAAAAAGATTACATTTTGATTTTGATAAGCTTTATGTGCACATTAGTTAAACATGGTTTGGTGTCCTTATTTCTTGTCTTGTAGGCTTTCTGGAACAGATAGTGGCTGGGATAGTGGGGACATGGTTTAGTGGGAAGTATTGGTGGCGGGTGGACGGTTAGATTGGATGATCATGGAGGTCTTTTTCCAACCTTGAGAATTCTGTGATTCAATGATTCTAACCTCCAAAGATTATATACATTTACTGATACATAAATTTGATCCAGAAAGGTCATTTATAAACCTCTCAAAATTCCTAAATTTCGCTAGAAAAGCAAAAACTATTAATTAACATGTAAGAGAATACCTTTTCAGTTGCTATATATCTCTAAATTTAACTTGTTTATCTTGTTTCACAGGGAAATAATTATGAAGTGTTTTTGTTTTGTTTTGTTTTTATTAATGCTTTATGTTCTTAAACAATGACACATAATGCTGTACAGTACTGTACAGTAGTAAAAAGTTCTGAGAATTGTTTCGGGGAACTCATATTTTTAAAAGACATTTGAAACATCTTTTTTTCCTGAAACTTAAAAAGAAACAAAATGAGTTTTTAGGCAGAAGTAGAAAAAATTGGAAAGTTGGCATTCTTTGTCAGTTGGAATTCAGAAGAAATAGATTTTGAGATGAAATAATGTTCTTATTTAATCTCATCTGCATTTTAATCATTAAAACTGAAGGAAAGTATGTATATATGCATATATATGTCTACAAAATTTGTTAGCATAAATACCAAAAGCCTTAAGACAGTTATCAGGAATTTGTGAGTAAAATATTCTCAAGGCAAACCAAATTTTTATTTCCTCATATTCTGTGGAAGTGTGGGTAGAGAGGCAAACACTGCCTGTGAAGAGATTTGTTCGCATCTAGAAAGTCTTTGAAGACAGTTACAGAAAGAGATGTAAGGAAATGGTGAAATGCTAGCTAATTCTGAGAATATATATCCCTAAATACTTGGGTAGCTGGTTATCATTTGCTCTGATAAATTAATTAAATAGTGAGACCTGTCTTGCTCTCTTTGCTTACTCCATTTGTATTGCTCATTTCCTGGGTCGTAAGGAGGTAGTTAAGATGAGTATAAAAATTTCATGTGCAAATGAAGAAGTACATTAAGAGAAGCATGAATGTGCGGAGCAGTTACATATAGCTTATGGTGAAATAAAATTTCTAGCAACTAGAAAATCACACAAAATCAATTCATTTCCTCATCAGTAAGGAACTATTCCTCTAAAGGCCAGCTAATGTGTCAACAACAACTTTAAGGTTAACTAGGCAAGCTTCATCTTATTTACTTCTGAGACAAAGATGTAATGATCATTGCAGAGCTGCTCCCTTGTGTAACCTAGATAAGAGATCTAGAGATCTCCTGGGCGTATCTCTTCTGGTCCATACACTTTGTTTTCCTTTCTCATTTTATTGGAAAAATTGCACAGGCTGAACTTCCACCTCAAAATAATGTCACTAGGACATACAGCTAGATTCAGCAGCTGGACATTACTGCCAGGCCCACAGTACAGACAGGAAAGCAATTTCTTAACACTGCTTATGTAACTGCTCAGTGTGGAGATTTCTAAAAAAAAAAAAACAAATAAAAACAACAACAAAAAAAAACCCAACACAACAGTGCTATCTGTAGAAGAGTAAATGGCATAGATAACTGCTGTATCAAGATTGTATTCTAAGAGATACATCAACTCTGTTGTTCAATGGCTTAGCTGCCTGTTCCTTAAGCATGTGATGTCAGAAACATGACTAAGTGCTTGCAGAGAGACGTAGCCACCAAAAGGTGAGAAGAAGTGATTATCTTGAGATCAGTGGCATGAGGATCAGCCCTCCAAATGCATAAAGAGACCTGTAAGCATAATAAATTTTGATGCCTATATTAGGAAGCACATAGATAGACCTTAATTGCACAGTAGGCCATTTTAATGTATGTTTACGGTAGCCAGTGTTCAAATACAATGAAAGACCAATCTGTTTGAACCAAGCACTACCTGAGCCCAGTTATTCAAAATATAATAATATTCCTTTATTCTTGAAGAATTTAGGGGGCAAAAAAAGTAAATAAAACTGCATTAAAAAAAAAAAAACAACCTTAAACATCATGTTTTACTCTCACACTGTACCAAAGCTACTGATCTCTGGCCATCCATGCTTCCTGCCTCTCCCTCTTTGAGATTTCTAGCTTTCTATAGTTTGAGATGGAAACTGAAACTCAAGAGCCTACAATTTCATTTCATATAGCAAGAAAGGTAGTAGGAGTGCCAAGGGACTTGAATGCTTACAAAAATCTTCTTGCTTCCTTGGAAATCTACAATAAAATCAATCCCACCTCCCTGACATACAAGAAACTGCTAACATTTTCCATGGGAATCAATACCAGCAATTAGTTTCAAACTTTTTAAGTTTGCCCTGTGCTGTTTACGAATAGTTCATGAGGTAGTTAGAAATGTTTACTCATAGACAGCCATCAACTGACAACACCACAGTACAAAAATCAAACGATCTTTGGTGAAATGATCTTCAGTCAAATTCCAGTTCCACACTAACCTGTCTTACGAAACCATGATTCAATGGCTCTTCCATTCATTATGTTTAGTATCCCTAGCACATACGCATATGCTACATTCGTTCAGCAGCATACATCAAATATTTTGTTTTCTCAAAGGAAGTCATACTGATTTAATCATCTTGTTAACATTAGAGAAGTCATCTTCAGAACTGAAGGAATGTAGAGATAATTTCTCAGCATAAAATACTGCCCTAGATAAGGACAAAACAGAAATATCAGACAAGGTGGCAAGGGAAGCCCTGCTAAATAGGCATAAGAAACTAATTTATTAGGAAAACCTTCCTTGAAACACAAGGAAAAAAAAACACTGTATACTAAATTACTTCCTAAACAATTGCTATTTGCAAAGGATGATGACTAAAAAATGTTTTGAAAGTAACCACTATAAAAAAAAATAATAATAATTTACTATTATTATTTATAGATTAATCTAAATGTTAAAATGAAATACTGAATATGAAAACTGTCTTAAAAGTGCTGTTGGAATACAAGACCATTGTACAACACTGGGTAGTCAGATTCCTAAAGACAGAACAAATGGAATTAGGGCTTTACTGAAAACTAGGAGTCTTACTAGATTTAGAGTTTCAAAATACTATTTCTTTAAGAACAACCATTAAAACCATACAGACATGTATGGGACATGTAGCCTTGTAATGTGCCTTAGATTTTGTAAGTTTTGTTTCAGATTTTGGCACTGATAGTTAAATTGCCAAACAATTAGTTATATAAGTTGCTGATTACTGATAAGATGCTTCCAATTGCAACTACAAACATTTTGAGTAATAGCACAATTATTTTTCAAAGTTTATATGAGAATGTCTGGTCACATCTAATTCAAATCTGAATTTTTCAGAAGCTAAAACTAGGAGATATTAAGATTTAACTGGAAAGAATCCTGAACTTTTTACTGGCAGATATAAAATAAAACTTCCTCCCTTGGGAGCATGCTCAGACCTGCAGTGCACCTTGATGGATTGTCTTTGTTATTTGCTAGAGTAAATAATTGTATTTTGATAAGAATACAAACAGCAGTATCAATGAGATCACAGTTTTTTTCAACAACTAGGAAGATAACCATTCCGATTATTTTCAGGTTTTAATGATAGTTTTCAGCAGCCAGCAACAAACGTGAAAAGTCATGGCAATCAGGTGAAGTCCCTGTTGACTGGAAAAAAAGCAACATCACACTCATTTCTAAGAAGGGTAAAAAGAATAACTCTGGGAACTACCATCCCATCAGTCTTGCCTCTGTGCTGGGAAAGATTATGGAGCATATCCCCCTGGAAGCTATGCAAATCCTGTTTGACCAACCTAGTGGCCTTTTATGATGGTGTCACTGCATCAATGGACAAGGGAAGAGCCACTGATGTCATCTATCTGGACTTCAGTAAGACCTTTAGCATGGTACCCCACAACGTCCTTCTCTCCAAATTGGAAAGATATGGATTTGATGGGTAGACTGTTCAATGGACGAAGAACTGGCTGCAGGATCAAGTCCAGAGAGTGATGGTCAATGGCTCGATGTTTGAATGGAGATCAGTGATGACTGCTATCCCACGGGGATCAGTGCTGGGGGTGATACTCTTTAATATCTTCATCAATGACATTGACAGTGGGGTCAAGTGCACCCTCAGCAAGTTTGCTGATGACACCAAGCTGTGGGGTGTGGTTGACACACCATAGGGATGGGATGCCATTCAGAGGGACTTAGACAGGCTTGAGCAGTGGACCCGCAATTGAATCTCATGAAGTTCAACAAATCCAAGTGCAAGATCTTGCACCTGTGTCAAGGCAACCTTCACTACCAATAACATCAGGGGGATGAAAGGATTGAGTGCGGCCCTGCCGAAAAAGATCTGTGTGTACTGCTGGATGGTAAGCTGGACATGAGCCAGCAATGTGCCCTCACAGCGCAGAAAGCTAATCTTATTTTGAGATGCATTAAAAGAAGCATGGCCAGCAGGTCGAGGGAGGTGATCTTGCTCCTCTGCTCTGCATTGTGAGAACTCACCTGGAGTACTGCATCCAGATGTGGAGTCCTAAGTACAGAAGAGACATGGACCTGATGGAGCGCATCCAGAGGAGGGCCACAGAAATGATCCAAGAGATGGAACACCTTTCCTACAAGAACAGGTTGAGAGAGCAGGGGCTATTCAGCCTGGAGAAGAGGAGCCTTCAAGGTGACCTGAGAGCAGCTTTTCAGTATCTAGAGGGGATCTACAGGAAAGACTCTTTAGCAGGGTCAGTGGTGATAGTACAAGGGGAAATGGCCTCAAGCTTAAAGAGGGTAGATTTGGGTTGGACATAGAGAAAAAATCTTCTACAGAGAGGTGCTGAAGCACTGGAACAGGTTGCCTGGAGATGTGGTTGATCCCCATCCCTGGAGACTTCCAAGACGAGACTGAATCAGGCCCTGCGCAACCTGATCGAGCTGTGGATGTCCCTGTTCATTCCAGGGGAGTTGGACTAGATGATCTTTAAAGATCCCTTCCAACTCTAAGGATTCTATGATTCTATGATTCTAACTACACAACCTGAAAATATCTTCAATTTATTTTAGTTTATTGAAAGGCAGATGGGAAACATTTTTCATCATATTCCAAGACCAGGAATGCATCATTCTTTGACTTACTTTTTATTGTGCATTTCATGACACACTGAAGTAATAGTTTATAAGCTTTCTTTTGGAATGCAAACACCCAGGAAACTAGTGTCACATTCCATACAAGACGAAGCCTCAGACTGCAATTTGCACTTTTCCAAAGACGAACTTCACATCAACTCCCCAAAAACACCTTTTTCTTTGAAAAACATCTTTTTCATATTAGTTCTTGGCTCCCAGATAGGAGAGCCAGCCTTGGTTTGTTCACCCATCTGGATCCATGGGCTTGGCTGGACAGTGGCACTTAGATTCTAAGAATAAATTGCAAGCTCAAAGAACAGTGAGTTCAGCTATTGCTGTTCTGTCTTTGAAAACAATTGAGACAACTTTCTTTTCTGGAGAGGGGGACCTTGGCAAGTGAATGGAAGATCTATCACAGAGCACCTTCATCTCAAGTGTGCAGACAGCTAGGTTCCTCTCACCCTCTCTATTTTGTTCAGTTTATTTCCAGAATAATTATTTGTGTTACAAGCCCAAACACCAGAAATAGCCATGATCGTGCACACTTATAGAGAAGTTCCATGCAGGATAACAGCAGTTACTAGGGTAATATCCAAATGAATGTCTGCATTAATTCAGAATACAACCTCTCACAATACCTATAACAGAAGGCTTCCTCCAGCTCACAAAGAGGTGCTGCTAATGGGGTACAGAGAGGAAAAAAGAGCAGTAATATGATTTTGATAGAAAAGACAAGTTACTCACTATTCCCATCTACTTGTAGTTTGGCCAAGGACTCATCTTGCTCTTTTGTCTCTTTGAAAGAGAAGGCTGGAGGAATAGAAAAATCGTCAAGGAGCCCTAAGCTACTTCCTTCTCCAACTGATTTCTTTTCTCTCATCATCCTAAGTGGAATTCTCCTTTTCTGTTCAACAGGCTGAGCTGCTCCAGGGCATGATAGGGCCTGCACCTGCTTTCCAGAGACAGCATTAACCCTTGCTTTTCTAAATTGTCTTGTATACAGCTTATCATATATAGAGAGAGAGACAAACACCAGTAAGTCTAATTTTTCTGTTAAGCTGTTAATGAGTTTGTTATGCTACCAGGCATAAATAATCTTATTTTTCTATACATTCTTTGAAATTTAAATGCGACAATCAACATTAAACACTGCAAGACCACAGTTATAGTGGCTTTGCTACTTTCCAGGGCATACAAGAGAAATCAGATTTAATTTAGCGAGACACTGAAAACAGTCCTTTGGAAAGCTTCTGTTAAAGTATTCAGCAAATAGCATTTTTTTAATATTAATCAAAATGTTAATAGTGGTATGCTGGAAATATATTGATATTGAAAATATCATATAAAATACTGCATCTATAGCAAATGAAGAAAAAAAAAGAGCTGATTCGATATTGATATTACAAAGAAAACTTCGTAATGAAGATTCAAGTTTTTATATCTCTATCACTGTGCAGTTCAGACTCATGTTACTTGGATGCAGGAAAAAAATATAAAAAGGAAGACATGCAATCTTCCAAATATGATTCCTGTTAAAATCAACAAGCATGTTTCTTGAAGACAGGAAACAAATTGAATTAGAAGTCTTATTAAAAATGAAATGTAAGACATGTCTTAAAATTATCCTTTTTTTTTTTTTGTTCGGAAATTTAGATAATAGTAGAAAAACACTTTATGTTCCTTTTGCAAAAGCTTTCTTTTTTTTTTTCTTTGCAGTACAATTAACCACTAACCAAAAGGTTTTAGTAATATACTTTGGGACATTTCTACCTCAGTGATTCAAAGACCTTTAAACCTTCCCTGGCACATATGTGGACAGATTTGTAGGGCCACTTTATCTGCTGAGCATCTTAGTTTTGGTCAAATAAATGACACAAACAATAAGAAAATATAAATGGAGTTCTTGATTAAAAACAGAAACAATCTCTCTGGAAATATAAAAGTGATTCCATTCAGTCGCTCTTTTTTAGCTGAAACTGTAAGCCAAATACAAATTGATTATGCAGAGATCTAATGAAGCTGGTAAATAAGTATGAAACTCATCACAAATGCAACATTTCACTATTGCAACATTTCACTGAAGTTATTGTCTTTTACTTAAAGCATCACCACAACTTTCTATTAGTACTCATTAAAATCTCTGGTAAAGCAACTTACCTTCCTGGGGAGACTCATTTGCTTTGAATATCTTAAGTTTGGTGAGATGAATCGCAGCAATAGGGTTCAAAACCAGATCTTAAGTAATCAAGGTAATATAAGTCTCAGCAAAATTTTCCTTGAAGTTCGTTCTTAAAAAATAAAACAAATTTACATACTGCAGTTAAAATTATGCTAATACTTTCCTTCACATCTTGTAGAATTTTTTTTTTCTGTAGCTGTATTTGTTTGTTTGAACTAACCTTCTTTTGACAGGAAAGGTAAAAATGCACTAATTTCAGCCAGAAAATACAAATTTTAGGACCAGAAACAGACTACATAACTTAATTCTAAGAAGTGCAAGTTTCTCATGTTGTGAGTCAAATGGGGCCGTAAGTGCAACATCTTCAGATTTGGTCTATACATTTTCTAAAATGAAGAATAATTCATCTCAATAAAAACACTGGGATTATGATCTGTTTATCCACTTCTTATATCTTCAGAAAAAGCATGTATTTGGTTTATCAATTATTTACTTAGTATACATTTTCTTTCCTTCACAGCACTTATTTCAGGCTGTATGTTTCAAATGATGTATTTATGAGAAAAATAATCAAACTACTATTATTTTATCCACAGTAGTTGTGCTTTGGAAATTATTGAGCTGAATTACTGTGGAATGTCTTCTGTGTTTATAATCTTCAAAGAATAAGTAAGATCACAAGTCATGTAAAGCAAGATTACAATTAAATTTTACAATTAAACAAGATTAACTTTTTAGGAGTAAAAAAGAAACATATTTTGAATATAATTGTACTTCTTCCCCTTTATGTCAGACATCTGTGATTAGAGGAACCTACCTTGGTCTAGAATATATGAGAAAAGGAAATGGAGGTGATGGAGGAGTAATCATTAATATCTCATCATTGGCAGGTGAGAATATTTTCTATATAGACACTTTCTATTCACTGGTTAGTATCTAAAATCAATGTTTCATGCTGTTTGCTCATACTTTTTTTCTTTTTTACTATGGCTCTTCCCTGTTTATTCTCATTTTGAGCTAGTTTTCATCACAGTAACAGAAATAGTATCAAAGGATCATAACTTTAATTTTCTTTGAAATATTCAGCAATTTTCCTAGCTTTTCAGTCTCACATTTAATAACCTAGAGCATGATGTAAATGCTGCATCAGAGTTATTTTCATGTTCAGCAGGGCAAAACCTAACTTGCCTCAATTTATTATGCATTCTCAACACTATTTAGTAACACTGCTGAGTTACAATAGTACATATTCAAAGGTGGGAACCATAGCCTAATTTATAGATCTAAGACAGTGGTGGCCCTAGGTCCTGATTGTGGATGGGTATGAGTGTTTTGAGTACATTAAATTAATGTGTAAAATGGGTTTCTGCAAGGAGAAATCCAGTGCACCCTACTGACAAAAATCACATGGAGGATCTGATTTCACTCATACTCATGCTTCATATGGGTGAGGGGTTCTTTAGCAGATGGTAAGTTTATCTCCATTGGCTCAAACTGACCTTGTATCAGGACCAAATCAACCTGAAGAAAACTGCTATCGCAGTAAAAGATTTCATCAACACAAGTAAAAGATTACACATTTCTAGAGAAGTGCTAATGCCCACAGAGTGCTTAAGAAATGGCAAACGTAGCAAGAAGTTTGATTCTGTTCTAACTATTTCGAATTGATTTAAAAGATTTTGCTTTTATGATCTAACAGTTTGGCTTTCCTCAGTTCGTATCATTATAATTATTATAATTTTCATTTATTTAATTAACATTATGCTCTAACTATTGCAGCCACCTATCAGAAACAGCCTCCTTTGCTTTGTTTGCTTTTACAAGTCTTCTACGTAGCAACTGCTTCCAAGATCATAAGGAAAGCCACGTTATAAAAGCTGACACACACTAACTTTTTATAGTTTATTTATTTTTTACTGCTTGTGCTTTGTGACTCTAATTCTCCTTTACAGTCTGAAGGTCTAAGTCCCTCGGCTCACTCCATGTACAAAAGGCATGCTGCCATTGGCTTGTTTAACATTCCCTGAAAGTGTTTTCTTTTCTCAAAGCTAGCTTCTGTTAATGATTAAACTTTCGAGTGGTTTTAATTCCACTCACTCCCCCCAGCCAACTCTTCTATAACATTCTATGTGTGCTCTGCAGACAGACAGCAAGTATTCCCATGTCTTGTTGAGCAGCAGCAAGAGTTATATGCAGTTCTCGTGTAACATTCGATAACATTTGCTTCATGCATTAGTTTCCAGTTCTTAACCATGGGAATTCTGCCAGTGATTGAACTAGAGACTGAATCAAGCCTTACTGTTTTATACTTCCAAAGAACATCCACGGATCTACTTAAATGCTTCCTATGAAATGGATGCCAAAAGTGTTTGCCTGGGTGAAAGCCATAGCGTCCACCATTTCTTTCCAATACTGAATCTTCCTTTCTTTAGAGCGTCCCTGCAAGACAGGGCTAAATGCGAGAAGGAAGGAAATATGTAAGCTTCTGTAGCAAATACTCAGCTCCTAACTCAATGTTTGTCAAAGCTATGAAACAATTTTACAGGATCTATGCATTCAGATCAAGAGGAAGTAATTCCACTAAAACTCTGAGACAATGAGAAAAAATATGGTTTACTGCCAATCTACCCCCATAAAAGAGAATGCCAGTGGGGGCAGGATTTTGAATACATTGTAATATACTTAATTCCAAATTAAAAAGAAAATTTTTCTAAAACCCATTCTGTAGGAAACTACTTATGTTATTTTTTTATTTGTTTGTTTTAAACAGAGTAGATAGAAGCAACAGGAATAGCACAATACACTAAATTTAACACCTGAAATTAATTACATGACTACATTTCACATTGTCTCTTACATTTTTGTGGCTGATACCTGTACACTTTAAGTAAATAAAGAGGAAAACTGAATTTGTGTGTGTGAGCATTTGCTTTGAGAGCCTTCATTCTTTCATGAAGTTGTTCTGTAAAATTGAATTTCTATTTGCCTGGGTTTTACCAGATTTAAAACAAACAAACAAAAACAAAGTACTCATAGAGATATATAGAAATAAAGTAAAATATTTAGCTTCGAACATGCTAATTTAGATTGCTCAGTGAGAAGTTATTTGATGTGTAGTCTATCTGACGTGTTCAACTGTTGTATAATAGTATCAACAGGTAGATTAGAAAATTTAGAAAATATTCCTTGGAGACTTTGGTTCATTGTTATAAAGTTACCTAAAAATGATGCAGTTTACGATTTGCTTTGGTTTTGGCACAGATCACAGCTGACATAATGAATATAATCTTTTATTCCTCTCTACTCTTAAGAATAGAGTATTATATAAACCCCTTAAAATCAATTCCCTCATCACTCCACAGGACCATCATGCCTCTAGCTCATTTCTCTGCTTACATAACTGCTTCTTTTCAAGAGGCTTTGACCTTCAGAGAATGTTGTGAGTGTATCCCACACTGCTTATCCGCACTTTTGCCCTGGGGTGACAGAGGAGATTTCTGAGACGTGGTTTGAAAAGATGTTTAATTTAAATAAATATGGCTACATCCTGTGTTCTTATTTATTTGTAAGTATTCTACGTGTTACAATAGGCTGTCATTGTTATAATTCATAAAGCAAACCTAATAGAGAAAGGAAACAAATTACTTTGGGAATATTTTCCAGTAAATAGAGATGCACCCTTATGGCTTTTTTTAAAATAGGTTCCATCAGTTACCCAAAACTTACACTTCGGCATCTTCACCTCTTTCATTAAAGAGTAAAATAAAATTACAAATTTAAGATGGTACAAGATATTGAGGTTATAAAAATATGTGAAAAAAAATGTGAATAGTTATTGGAAATAAGCTTAATCCCTCCATAATCATAGTGTAGAAGCACTGCTTTCTAATGAGCTCAAAGCCCCTGTGAGATGAAGTGCCATGTTAGAAAACAGGCTTTGGTTTCTTATTCTCTATGGTACGCTCATACAAACACGAAGGACACTTCTCAAAGAATTACTGAAACAAAGATACTATCAAGCAGAAACAAAATTTGTCTCAAGCTGCCTAACAGTATGCACCCATGAAGAAAATAGAGGGTAGAAAGGTCATCAAAAAGCTCATAAATCTTACTCAAGGAAGGAGACTCATTCAAATCTCAAAGGACAACATGTTCAGTGGAAAAGCATACCTGGAAAAAAAACAACCCTAATTCTGTATTCATTAAAGCTCTTCAGACTGTAGAAAATAATGATTTTCTACAAAAAGCTTTTCTACAAAGCTTACTGATACAATTCAAGCTTATTGATACAATTCTCCACATCCCATATGAATTTATCAAGATGTGGACCATGAAACTTAATTAAAACTATTGACCATGATAAACAAGAAGCTGTATTGAGAAGCCTGATGTCTGAAATGAGTCCTGACACCTTACCAAGGAGAGGACTACAATATAACCAAGGGCACAAGCTGCCTGTCATCCTGCTGAGACCTGAGAGAAGGCAAAATGAGCACAGGATTACTGCTGGTCTACTCAAAATGTTTTTGGTAATCAAGAGAGCACCTTCAGTCATTATGAAATCATGTCAAGTTCACCAACTATCTCTTGATCTCTTGATTGAGATCCCTCCTTTGAGGAGGAAGGAAGTTTCCTGTCCCCTTTCATTGTAACAGTTCTGTGCCATGACAAAACCCGGAGAGAGGAAACTCTAGGTATGGTTGCCTCCCCTTGCCCCAGCACACTGCTTCCATCATCATCCATTTGAACATACTCCCCATGCAAATTTTTTTGCAGATAAAAATTTTTGCAGTTCCCCAGACTGTTTCAGTGATGCTGTTCCACTTTGCATAAGATAATTAAATATCGACAGAAGCAGCAAATAGAATCCAGATGTTCTAACGTATGAATGCCCTAACAAATACGCTATGAAAACATACTTATGGACTGGCTAAATACTCAGGCAGAGCAGATTTAATATCACAGAGCAAAAATATTTTCCAGCAAAGCCCTTAGGACACACTGTGAACAGATACAGCTTCATATCTCCTTGGAGCTGGGGAAATCCCACACTGTGGTACTGGGTGCTGAAGTCAGGAAAAAAAGCAAGTCAGGAGTGCTGTTGTGAAGGATGTGAGGGCTAGCTTTCACTGTTACTGCTTTGGCTGAAAGTGAGTTGATTTCTTTGTTCTCCATGTTAGCAAAAAACAATTTCAGTTATTCAGAATGGCTTTAATGTTTTGATATAACCAAAAAGATGAGTTACTTATTCCGCTCTTCCTGCCAAGTTATTCCTGCTCTCTTTTGACATTTAAGTAAGTCTTTGAACCTTCTTCCACTTCATTATAGTGAACTGTACCCTTCCTTTGTTTATTTCTGGACTTTCCCTTCCTTTTCAAGTAAAGTAACTTGTTTTACTATCCTTACCTGTCTTAAAAAAAAAAAAAGAAAAAAAATTTTGAATTTTTCCTTTGCATTTTCAAGTACATTTTGTCTTATGCATGTCCATTACCTGTGGCATCATTAAGATTGTTTTCATCTTTAAAACACATAAAACCTCTAAAGGGCTAAAATAATAATAATAATACCATAATATTTCTAATGAGACAGTATTCCAGTGTTTCCAATTATCACCAGAATCGTGCTGATGGATGACAATCAGAAGTCACCAGAATGGAATATTGTAATCACAATCCATAGGGAACACCACGGAAGACATTTTTCAAAAATAGATTCTCAATCAAAAGTGTAATGAATCAGTGCAAGATAAGGACACAACTAGTCACAAGGTTAAGTTGTTCATTTCCCATCACTGAACAGTGCTGCTTTCACTGGCTAACCAAAGCGGCATTTAAACTAAGACAAAACCTTGAAGTTTGTCACGGTTACATTTAAAGCTTTTGTAGTAAGTCCTCTGGACAAAGTGGATTCTACAGCAAAGAGCCCAGACAAGTCTCTTAAATATATATTTTTCTGGCAAATCCATACTTAAGAGCTGAGTATTGTATCTATCATCCACTGAGATGAGACACACTCTTCTTGATTCTATCATTTAAAGATATGAAACAAATGATTTCCGTTGAATTTAAATATCAAGGCATCAAAATCAAATTTTACAATATCGCATTAAGGAGCACAGACAAATGTCATCCTTTAGCTATAGAACAGGCAGTGTTTTGCTTGCTTTTCACTGGAACTTCACATTCAGGTGGAATCAGAGCATCCATGCAGTCCAGTTCAGCCGTTACTGCACAGTAGATATTGTTGGCATAATATTTAAAAATACATATATATACATGCATGATCCATCTCTTCTTTATCAGCTTTTTGCCATCAATCTCAGTGTTACTAGAATTAACTTCTTAATTTTTCTACCAAAGTCTCTGCTCTTCTTACTTTACTGTAAATAATGATTTTATGCTCTTCCACTCCCACCACAAATGTTCACAATCACGGCAGTCACTTTTCATTTTGCTTCTCCTTTTCCTTACAGAACACAGCAATGTTATTGCCAAGTATTGTTAACTCTTTTTCCTGTCCCCTTCTAAATATCATGCTGGGTTTTCATTTCTGAACGGGGGCCACTGTAGGAAGTACCATACAGTGAAACTCATTTCAGACAATCTAATTCAGTGTAGAAAATGCTTTGAGAATATTTCCTATCCACATCTCTGCTTTTGTTTCTTTCTGCTCAATAAGGATTTGATCTTATTACTTTTTCAGTGTTTAATCACTCATCTCCATACCCTCTGGTACAGAGGAGGTCCTGCATTCATTTCTTAGCGCTTTTTCCATTTGCTTATTGCAAATTGACTTCCCTATTACATGTAAGTCTCTTCTTAAAAACCATCACCTATGAAATATTATTGGAGCAGCACTGTAGGTAAAATAAATTTTACAATGCCTCTGATGACACGTTAAGTCTGAGTTATTCTGTTATACTTGCTTCTTTGAGCAAAACCCACTAATGCAATGTAATTTACTCTTTGCTGTAGTTCAAACCACATTATCAAATAAACAACATTATTTCATGGGCAGATGCATGGGCTTACTGCACTTCAGCCAGCTGAGCAGCACATTCAGTCCTATCTCTCACTAGGATTCAGGGGAAAAGTTTTCTCAGTTGTTTTGTTTCTTGTTGGGTTTTTTTTGTTTGTTTGTTTTTGCTATCTGAGAGAAATAACATAAGCAAGGGATTTAAGTCAGACATTTTATTTATTTATTTAGTGAAGTGTTTCTAGCGTAATTCAGTTACAGTAGCCAAAATTGACTTTGCTATTTCTCTCGTCTTGACCCACATTCCTTCCTTAAAATCACTGCAAATGAATGCAGGTGTCCAGTTTGTGTATCAGCAGTTTTCAGTAATGAAAGTATCTAAAATACTATACATATATCGAGTTTAATTAAAAAAGGGCCTAAAATTCTTTTTCTTGAGTGTTTCCTTTCAGGTCTTGTCCTCTATTTTTGTCTTACTTCAGAGACAGAACTTTTATCTTAAAATTATACTTTTTTTCCATTATTCCACCTTTGACTTCCTGTGTTTTCATTTATCTCATCCTTTTTTCCCCGCTTACCTTAGATTAAAAAAACAGAATTTGCAGATTTTTAATAAACTATTTTGTTGCTTTTCTATGAATTTGATGAAAATTGATCACTTTTTTTTTTTTTACATTATTAACTTACATTTGTGTTTAAGGTCATCATAAGAAGGGGTACCCAACATCCTTATTCAGATAACTTTTTATTTTAAAGGACTCATGCCTGCTGCATTCCAACCTGTGTACTGTGCTACAAAGCATGGTGTAATTGGATTTACACGCTCAATAGCAGTAAGTATATGTTTTTGAAAACAGTATCAGCATCTCCTAGGGAACACGCTGTTTTTCATTCTCCTTCCTCTTTTGTCACACAACTGGAACAAACCGTCTTAAAGCAAATGAAGAATCCAAAGTGCTGGAGGGTCCCTCCTTTCACAAAGGGTATCTAAAGATGGAATAAGTAAATTGTTTATGATCGATTTGAGTTTTAGGAAGGTTTACTAAGCAAAGGAGAAAGAAATTGTAAAATAGTTTATGGACAGACAGAGGAGTCCAGAAGTCATAAATTCTTTTCCAAGCTTTAGAAATAGTTTTCATAACTCCATCCCAATCATTTAACATTTTGCTTTTCTTATTTTTAAGTCAAATTGAGGATGTTGTAATGATAAATAGGTGCTAAAGTGTGGAAAAAGTGACTAGAACACAAATATGTTGATCGTTATTTATTCTTGCCAACTCTTAACAGGCTAACATGTAAAAGAACACATTCAGGATGGGACATATTAGGTATTATATGAGCACATACTCTGACTACAAAATTTTCCAGTTAAGTTGAACAAGCTGCATGAGAGAAAAACTTGGAGAGAGTAAAATATGATTACGCTTTCATGGGTTAAGCTTAAAGAAGATAGCCCACTTATAAAAGACTTCCTCCCTAATTTCCAGAACAAAGAACCTGAAATAATCATTTGCATGGTCGTCTAGATTTTACTCCCCTACTCCCCACACATATCACTCCTTTTTAATCTTAAACTAAACAGATGAGTATGGTTAAGTGTTGCATATCACATATTAGCCACTGCACAATCCTGAAACCTGGTTTTCCAGTTTCGCTTTCTTATAAGAGAGTAATTAAACATCATCATATGAGTTAAAAAAAAAAGAAAGAGTTTTGCAGAAAATTAGAGCAAATGCTCTCTCTCTGCTGAACATGAGAAAGATGAGGAGAAAAAGAAAAATCAGCACAGAATCACTGTACTTACCCAGGAATGCAGTAGAGTCTAGCATCGTGGAAGCATGATACAAACTATACAGGACTTCATTTTCTTTTCTTTTCCAGACCAAAAATGCAGGCTACCTTACCATGAAAATGAGATGTGATTTACATAATGTCAGGCAGAGTTTCTGTTAAATGTTAAACTACTTAGCTACGCAATACTCTTTAAAAAAATGTTGACGATGAATTCCTAACTCTCTCTCTTTTCTAGTTAGCTGCTAGCATGGAAAACTATGGTGTGAGACTCAACACAATTTGTCCAGGATTTGTCAACACACCAATTCTTCAGTCAATAGATAAAGAAGAGAATATGGGACAATATTATTCATATAAGGATGAGATCAAAAATATGATGCAGTTCTACGGTGTGATGGAGTAAGTCAAATCAGATACACTGCTTTTTGACCTTTGTAAATAAAGAACAAGTTTCCATTTCCAATTAACTCTCAGCAGGCAAAATTAAAGTAATGAAAGGGAAATGCTTCCTCAGACCAAATTCTATCAATTGTGGTATCCTATAAATAAAGGAGTAATGGCAGATACTTAAGCCTATTTCAGGAGCATCATCTACGTGGTGATACTTCCTCTTTATGCATTCCCAGTTCCAGCAAAGTGCAAATCAGATTCTTGACTTAAAGATGGTGTATTAGTTTTGAACAGTCCTTAGTGGACCGTTCCATAAATTTGCTAAATGAAAATCTTTATGAGATGCCGAGAGTATAACTTGTATTTGGTTTCCACAAAATTTGGACATGAGACAAATAGAAATCAGACCAAGTACTGAACTAAATTCATAAATGTACAGGAGCTACTATGGTGGATCAGATTAGAGTTACCTAGTCCACTAGGGAATTGCAAAGAAAGGCCAAAAGCCTTTGTAAGAATGAGAACAAGAAAAGCCTGAAATGACATTTTTTCTTAATACTTCCTCAGTTTCTTAACAATTAGCTGCTCAGCTCCTTCTACACAAAAGAAACCTGTGCTGTTTTGCCCAACGTTTTTCATATTTAAAATATATTTCATGTATTGAACATATCCAACTGACGTGACAAATTTCTCCTTGCGCTAATTTGTATTAGTCCTGCTATAAATAAAACTAAATAAAAAAGCAGCAAAGTGCTGCAAAGGGTCATGTAAGGGCTACTTCTGACCATTGCCCCAACAGAGAAAACCAATAGAAAGTACTCGGAAGTACATGGATAACTACAGGAATTTTGCAGTACCTGCAGCAAACAATAATGATTTGCAAAGTTGCAGCTTTTTGTTCCATCTCCTGATTAAGGAGATTGAATTTCTCTCCTAAAACAATACCACCTTTGCTTTTCTGAAAATAAATATGTTCAAGTATCAGGTTAAGTTTCAGGGTATATAGACTTACCTTTTGTCTTTATAACTGCCCTTTTCACAGTCTATTACATCATTATTATTGAATAATAGCCTCTTTTTTTTTTCTTTTAGCCCATCAATAATTGCTGAAGGACTGATAACAATAATTGAGGATGATACTCTGAATGGAGAAGTTATGAAGATTACAGCATCCCAAGGGATTCATTTTCAAGAATACAGCCAAACACCTTATACGTCAAAGAGATAAATCAAATTGTTTTACCCTAATTAACTTTCGATTTTTCAAATAGAAAAAACATTGGAAAAACTTTTGGAAAAAAGGGTAATGATGTATCTAAATCAGTGACAGTATTCCAACGTTCACACCCTAATTGCAGAGATGGAGAAGAAAATCCAATCTGGGGAAAATGTTATCAAGTTATTTTGATTCCATATACACTAGTATTATTTATTCTATAGAATATACACACTGCTCTGAAGATTTCTGATCGTATAGTAACAAGGGCCAGTTTTTTCCTTCTTGTAGTCCTGTGCAATTATCCAATCTATATACTCCATACATATTTTGGTGGATGTGACTTAGTATAATTCTTTTCACAGAAGTGAACATATTATTATTTACATCTTGAATTCTTCAAACCAAGAATTCAGTTCAGGATAAACCTTTAAAAATTAAGAATTTACTTTTTCTTATATATACACACAAAAATAGAACAAGAGGCAAAATTCTTGTTCCTCATTTAAACATGCAACTGAATATGTAGCATATCATACACAGAAGAACAGATTTTTTCCTCTTGGATTATACCTATTTATAAACTACTTCTAAAATATTTTTGTTTTCTTTTTTATACATAAATATATATATATATGAATTTTCAGTCTTTGTATATACAAGGATGAATACTTTGGCATTGATTGAAATGTTTATTTACTCATTAAATCTCACTTTTTGAATCTTTAAATCTAATTTCCTGCCTTGACTGATTAAAACCTGAATTAAATCCTGAGCGACCAGCTTGTTTCATATTTGTACATATCCATTTCCGTATCATAACACTTAATTTTAGATGGAACATATCATACAAAGGCAAGAGAACTGAACTGATGAGTTTCCTACTTCCTGTGCTCTCCTGGACTTTCTGAATTCAGTTCAATCCCCCACTATAAATATAAAACAAACCTTGATACACCATAGGCTATATACGTGAGTAAAAATACATTTTAATACAGTAATTTATTTAGACTCATAGCATAAGAAGACGTAATAATCCCTATGAAAGCTGGAAAAAGTTAATAGTCACCTTCCTTGGGAATACTGACTTTAATTTCACTGATTTAAGCATTGCTTTTTTTTTTCCAGGATTGTAACAAAAGAGCAGAAACACTAATATTTATCTTCTGTGGAAGTCAGCAAGTAATAAGACTGCAGGGAGAAGAAAAGAAGCAGACATACATACCTTGAATTACTAACCATTCTTCCCTTGCATCCATTTTTGGCTATGATAACACAGATATTTTTAAAGCCTATTTTGAACAAACACGTGATGCTAGCCATGCCATCAGCATCCATTAAGGCATCTGTAGATCCCTCTGGACTAGCATCTACTATCTGTCTTGATTATATTAATTTCTATGTTTATTTCATTAATATCAGAACATGATATAAAAGATCTGAATATTTCCTAGAATATAACAAAGTAGCAGTAAAGATTTGATATAAGAAGCCAGTAAGCTTTGTTAGTGAGATCTTAACACTGATAATTGCCTACCTCTGTTTCTCTCCTTGTTAAACTATAATGCAGTGCAGCTTATAAAAAAAGAAATATAAAATAATAATGATAGCATATGTAAAACTATGCACCTAGCAAAAATTACACTAAATTAGATAGTAACTCAGCAGTTGCTCTTAATAACATTCTTCAAATACTGCTGAGAACATTGTATAATATCAGCCCATGTACTGCTGGCATACTGTTGCTTGGCTGCTTCTGTTCATTTTTACTCCTTGCTGCCCCAAAAGAAATACCTGTTAAACTTGAAGGACTGAGTTTTCCAGGGGATCAATGAAAAAAAAATCATTGAAGGGTGTTAATAATAAAAGATCAAAATTCTGGTGCATGCTGGGGAAAGAAATACAGAGAGGAAAGAAATTTAAAGTTAATTAGAGCCATTACTTCATATGTTGCAAAATCAGCTTCTTGTACAAAATTCTAAATCTGTGAACATATAGGATTCTAAGAATGGATTCAGTTTACATGGATATCACATAATAACCCAAGACAAAATTAGATTAATAAAACAACAATTAGACTCCAGCACACCTGGAAAAACTGAAACTATATTTAGGAAAAAAAGAACAACAAAGCCGTATCTTTCTTTTATGTATAGATCATTTCTTCTGGATTATTTTTGTAACTCAGAGACAGAAGTTTTCAAAACACAGCCATATAGAATGCCTTCATGAAAGGTAGAGACTACATTCATTTCCATCTGCTAATCTGATAAGGAAGTCTCAAAAGCAACAAAATTATTTGATCAAATAAACATTTATACTAAGATAAATCTCAAATGATTAGCACATCTGGAACTCACTGAAAGAAACAATGAAATAACAAAGAACTAAGCCTCTTGATGCAAATTCTAACAGGAAAAATAGCTATAAAGTCTCTTTCTTTTAATTAAAAAAAAATGCCCCAAACCAAATATTGTATTTTCCAGCTTCAGTTAGTCTGTATTAAAGCACATCTGAGCGTTTTATCTGCACAGGAAGAACAAGCCCTAAATATGTTTTGGAAAGGTTTCCTGGAAGACTTCCCCCCAACCTTTGGAACCCTTCCAGAGAGCAAGAGAAAGAGCATATGCTTGACTTACAGACAGAAACACCCAGAGAAGTAGTAGGCAGAACGATGAATTAAAAGGAGAATGTGAGCTTCATTTTGCACAAAGATTGTTTTGAAATTCTTTCTTCAGTTAAAAGTCTTGACAGAATTCCAAGACTTAATTTATTTTGCCAGGGAGACCGTCATTTTTAAGGCAAATTTTCCAGTTTTGTAGGAAAATTCAGCCAAAAGAAAAAAATAAATATTTTAAATAAGAGATGCTCATTGCCAAGTACATAAAATGACAAGTAATAATCTAGACTCAAGTACTGGTCATTAGTTGTAATGAACAGTCAATGCTATGGTTCTATAAGATATGTAATA
Source organism: Pavo muticus (assembly GCA_016647715.1). Taxonomy (NCBI): domain Eukaryota; kingdom Metazoa; phylum Chordata; class Aves; order Galliformes; family Phasianidae; genus Pavo; species Pavo muticus. The sequence continues at coordinate 715,203 of JACDJE010000402.1, read as the reverse complement.
GAAGTTTATTTCTCAGCGTGTCCTTGCAGTCTCAATTAGGAACCTTTTAACGGGAAAGAATAAATATTACTAATGAACTTCATTTTTTTCAGTCTATGATCCCACATGGAAGCCCAAATCACAAGGCATTTCAACGTCTATGCAATACAGCAGTGTTACTTTATCAGCATTATTTAGTGCCTTGATTCAAGAAAATCTTTGTGTAAAGGTACGTATACCCACAATCATCAATGTAATCATTGTTATGTACAGCTCAGGAACCCAGAATTGACTTACTTTATTCATAACATAAAATCAAATGTGTATCAGTTTTATTAGTGAAGGGAGTGATTAATGCAGAAACTAGTCCTCCTTGTTTCCTTCAATTAAGGGAGTTCTGATATGGAAGATGAGACCTCTTTCTCTTGTTTGGAACAAAAGCTTTGCAAATAGCAAACCAAAAAAAAAAAGCAAACTCAAACTCTGTTTCCCACAGCACTAGGTATGTCCTAATGCTATGGCTTTGAGGCAGGAGGTTCTTTGACAGATAATGATTTCCTTCCTCCAGCGCTGAACTGCTCTAAACCTTCTACAGGATGATTCTCCAGCTTGAACTTCCCTTTTAGCCAACTCTATTTGCTTTCCATCAGGAGATGTTGACAGTCATTGCAGCTCCGTCTCCAGAACTCCAGATGGTTCAATGAAAGTGAAGGATATCATCATATGACGTGGTGTTTTGGATTTTTTTGTTTTGGCCAGTACAAAAAGGGAACAGTTTAATGTCAGGTCAAATCTGTAATTTAAAATGTTATGGACAATAAACACAGCGAGTTATGCTCTTTCTTTCAAGGGTACAATATACAGGAAGAGAACAAGTCAGGTAAAGAGAGGTAAGAAAAAGGGCTAAAGGAAGGCTAAACCTACAACAGATCTCAAAGCTAACTAACTTAAACTCACTTCTTATATTGAAGACCATTATGTTGAGTTATGGATGAAATCTCAGCCTGAATGTTTTCTGACTTTTATAGAGAGGCTATCAAACACATCATTCCCAGAGATTCAGAGGATAAGATGGAGATCTTGAATAAAAATCAACCTTAATGAAAAAATGCTTTAAGCAGTGAAGCATTCACAACAGTTGTGAATTCAGGTCACTTAATTATTCATAAGCTCTGTGTTAAGTCACTATTTGCACTGAGCAAACTTTACAGAGATTACCACCACCACAGAGGCAGAGTTGATTTCTTAGTATAGAATTACACTTTCTCAGCTGTTGTTTTTATCAGAGGCTCTCTAGTCCACTTACTTCCATCCACAAAAGAGGTCAATTGGTAGGATGGTCATCTGAGGATAGGTGTGACAACTGAGACAAAGCTTTTGGATGTGTTAAAGCTCTAAGCTTAGCCTTGTGAAGCAGAGATTTACTGTAGTCATATCAAAGCACAACACAGAAGATTGACTGGATGTTCTAATCAAATCCCTTGACCTTATAACTGCCATTCTCTGATATCTCAGCAGTGTTCTTCTTTGTGATGCGTGCTTGCCTCAGCAGCCACAATCTTGAGAAACTAAAGGAAGAAGAATAGGAAATAGGGCTCCAAGTTACACATCTTTGAACTTCTTTTTTCCCACAGTAGAGGAGAATGAGCAGACTTCTGCCTGCTTTCAGAAAAAGTTCAAAACCAACTTTCAGTGCACTTTCCCACAGCTGCAAACAGAACCTACAGAAGAGGAAGTAAAACAATTTTCAAAACATTTAAATTCAAAACTCTTCAGAAAAATAGCTATATTTTAGCCCAAATGACTAACACTTCAGACTCTTGTACACCATCTGACCTTGAAGAGGTCTTGCAGCAATTAACATGACAGGCAGTTAACCTCACATACACATGAATGCTGCAGTTCTTGAGACCCACAGACGGGCAGAGAGCACGGAAATCTCTGCCACTTATTATGGTACAACACTTATCAAAGTGAATCGGCTTCCTTGGATAGTATCCTCCTGGCAAATTCACTTCAAACAGATAGAGTATTCCTTTAGGGAGCGCTTTTCTTCTTTGCCTTTGTCAGGCCATTTAAATACACTGCTCTCAGCCATGCTCACAAATTAGCTGACACTTATCAGAAAGATTCCTGTTGTTTTGATATAAGAGATTTACTTTCCTTGTATGCATTAATGAAAAGCTAGAGAAAATGGAGGTATGTTTTCACACACGCCCATTGCTTGAAATGAGTGTTATGCCAAGTACTTCATTTTACACTCACATTTACCTCAAGGAGGAATAGTGCATGTTGACGTTGCACCAGAACTACTATGCTTTCATTTTTACACCTTCTGCACGTGTATTATATATACCTCACAACATGTATATGTATCTATACATCTACACACTGGCAGAGTACACATACAGTAGAAATTATCTTTTGTTCTAGAGCAATATACATTATCTATGCAGGTGCCCAAAGCTAGTAACTTTTCCAAAAGTTGTAGAGCATTTTTCAGCGACATTCATCAGACAAACCTGTTTGGAGTTCAGAGAATATGATTAAATCTGTATGAGATACATTTGCAACTGGGGGAACAGGAATTGTTTCATCTGGAGGAGGCTCAGGGGAGACATTCTTGTCCTCTACAACTCCCTGAAAGGAGTTTGTGGCGAGGCGGGGGTCAGCCTCTTCAACCACATAACTTGTGATAGAACTACAGAGATTGGCCTCAAATTGCACGAGGGGAGGTTCATGTTGGATTTTAGGAAAAACTTCTCCAAAAGAGTGGCCAGTCACTGGAATGGGCTGCCCAGGGAGGTGGTTGAGTCACTGTCCCTGGAGGTGTTCAAGAAACATTTAGATGTTGTATTAAGGGACATGATTTGGTGGGAAATATTGGTGGTAGGTGGGCAGCTGAACTGGATGATCTTGAAGGTCTTTTCCAACCATGGTGATTCTATGATTCTACTATTCCATTAAGCAGGCTTTATTTAGCCAAAGTCTATTTTGCCATTTCATTTTTCATCTCAGATTTTAATTATACCAAAATTAGATTTTCTCTTTAAACATTCTCCCATTAACTGACATACAATCTTAGGAGACATACTATGTTAAAAACTTCACTGTCACACCAAAATAAACACAGTCTTGCCCTCCTCTCCAGGGACAGGTAACTGAGTCTCCAGGTACAGAAGTCAACAAACAGCATTCCAGAAGAAGGGAGAAAAAAAAACCAGCTGTCATAAAATTACTTTTTCAAAGGCATGGATTAGCATTTACCTACCTGCAAAGACCAGCATTATAGTATGAAATCCTTCTAAATTTTTGGTATTTATAGGGATTTAGCCCTAGAGTGGGCTTGCTATCAGTTTAAGCAGGCAACGTTACACTAGCCCGGGTATCCTCAACAGATAGTACAGTGTCACACTCTGGTGAGTTCCATAAACAGATAAATGTCAGCATTATACGTTAATAAACAGCATGTATAATCCCTCTTGGTACTCAGCTACTTTTGTAACATTACAGAGGCAAGATCTGACATACAGAATGTTAGCTATTAGGTTCTATTTACTTTTTTCTGTTCTTCTACATGCTGGGTTTTTCATGTTTTGTTTTAATTAAAAAGTCAGATTGTATGAACAGGCCTCTAATCAGACACTAAGCAACCTGCACTACTGGATCCTCAGAATTTTCCTGATAAAAATAGGGTTTCGTTGGTGTTGAGCAATTCTGACAATGGTACTTGTCAGAGAAGCTGGAGTCTAAGTCCCAAAGCAGAAATGCAAATTACTTTAAAACAAAAAGAAAATGCATTTTGATTTGCAAATCTTTGCTTTGGATTTAGCCTGTACTTATGTCTGGTTAAAACCCAGAGACTGAAGTACAACTATTATAATTGGATTTCTAAAGCCTACCATAATTTTTTAAAACTCATTAGTAATTCATGCATTTTGATTACATTTTCACTTTCTAGTAATTCTTTAAAGCATATCTTTGCAAGTGAGCTGCATAAGAAGTTTTATGATTAGACAGACTCAAACCAATTCAGTAGCTTTGTTTATAGGGCAGCTGCCAAGACCTGAGTCACTGAGTCAGCCCGTGACATGCCCGCTTGTATAACTTGTGTTCTTTGGCATCCTTAGAAGACTTTGTATATCCGTTGTTGGACACACAACCCTACTCACATATCAAATTAAAAAAAAAAAAGAAATGGAATGACAAATTTGTATAAAATTAGTTTTAGGACTGTACTCATTAAAACAGATCAGTGTATTTTTTACATACTGCACCACTTTTTTTACCTGGTGACAGGAGAGAAAATCTTGAGACTGGTAAAACACAAAGCTATTACTGTACATTACACTTTTGTACAAACAAAGAGCTTTAAAATCCACAAGGATGCCGTACCTTCTCTGATAGCAGAACCTGTCAGACATGCAAAAAGAGCCAACTGAGCCAGTTCATTGGCTCTAACCAGCTACAAAATCATATCCACATGTGCAGAGAGCAAAAATATATCCTGCCTGTCTCTCTCCTTCAACTTAATCAAATTAGGGAAAGGACAGTAAACTTCAGGCAGATCGCTTTGCCTTTTAAGAAAAAGTTGGGTGTAACTTCAAATACAATAATATTTGGCCTCCACCATTCAGAGATCAGGCAGATTTCATACCTCCAAGATTTGTTTCCTAACTAAATGCCTTGAGAACAACAACAACAAACATGTTTTGATAGACGACTGGAAGGGCATTAGAGTTTGCTTAGCTTCCTCTAATGTCTAGAGAAATTTTTAAACCTTCAGTTTTTATTTTCATATACAGCTCTTCAGTTCTGGACCACTGAAGTTCCTAATCAACAACTGTTATTTTTTTCTCCTAAAACAGAGGTTTATTTAGTGAAACAACTAATTCTCATCAATTTGATTATTTTGATATCATCTTTAGGTGGTATAATACAATCCAATTCCATATCTGACTTTAAAGTTTGTCAGAGTTTGTTCCTATTTATCTTTCTCCAGAAAAGAAAGGAAATGTTTTGTTTGCTTTCTTGTCTCATTCTGCCTTTGAGGCTTCCAGCAGGTCAGGTTCAAATCCAGAATATTAATTACCTTGTACACCATGACGTCAACATGATCTGGAGGAAACAGATTTTCCTGGGTTTCCTGTTCTAAACTGTTGCGGGTTAAAGTCAGATTGAAAATTTGATAGCTAAGAACTGTAAGCTCTCTAAATGCAGTTGGTTCTTCCTTACCTCATACAATATTGATTTTAATGTTGTGTTATGCTAGTGTCAGGCTGAAAATAAAATACCTTTCCAACCCTAGAACTTCGCATTTCTACACTTGGAGAGAGGGTTGTCTGATGGTCGAGAAAATGAAGTAGAGGTAGACATTTCCACTTTCATGGAAACAACATGAGTGTTCCCCTTCTATTTAGAATTACACCGGTAATGAGCTAGTTCCAACTTATTCTAGTGAAACACGTTTACCAGATGACTAAATATAGAAGAATTTGAAGACCAGTATTTGGAGATCCGTCCAGAGCCTGAGAGATGAAGTGTCAAAAGTCATATGGGAAAAAGAACTCAAGCCAGTTTCAGGAAAGAGTGTAACAGGTAGGAGGACAAGCAAGATTCCACCCAAGCTACAGGAAAGACTAATTTGAGGCATCTTACCTGGGACAGAGAAGCCTGTGATGTTCTGCACATTCTGTACGCTTTGAATACTCTCTACACCCCCCTACACCCAGGAGAATGTCTGCGGAAATTACTGTATCTTCCACCCTTCTGCTTCCTTGACCCATGCAACAGCAGAAACTGGTCAGCTGACCTGCAACGAGTGTATAACTTAGCTGATAGTTCTGATCCTGATTCTGCACCTTGCAAATCATGGAGAAAGTATGCCTGCAAGCTTGCAAAGAAAGCTGATGAGAAAGACTGAAAGACAAAGGAGGGAACTCACAGTCTTAGATCCCTGCTGCAGCACTGACTGAGGTTGGGTCTTTCTTTGCAAGAGCAGACAGCTTTCAAGATGGAAGGCAAGTAGTTTAGTAAGTCAGGAATCCTCACATAAAGAGATCAAATTGTTAATTAACAAAATCCTGTCAATCCTCTAATTTCTCTGTAATCTCGTATTTCTCAGAAGACATAATTGGCTGTGATAAGTAAAGGCTTAATATTTTTCAAGCATTAAGGGAAAAAAATGGAAGTTTTATTTTATCCAAACAGTAAAAAATCACTTTATATATAAAAAAAATTGTCAACAATAAACACAATTCTGAATTTTATTTTGTGGTCAAAAGTATCAGATGCATTTGCATTATTTTCCTTGTCAGGAAGCTCACAAAAAAAAAAAAGAAAAAAAAAGGAAGAAAAACACTTTTTCAAAGAGAATATAGAATCCTTTAGGTTGGAATTTGTTGTGGCTTTTTGTTGTTGCTATTGTTTTCGTTTTGTTTCAATTTACATATAATCACTTTTACTATGCAGGCTCATAGGAGAAAAACTGAAACATGTACAATGTGTTTTGTTTCTTGAGTAAAACAGTAACACCAGTTACAGCTTGGAGGTCAAGCAGATATGCAGATAAAGATGAAATTCAGGATGGTGCTATAAGAGTGAAAAGTATGAAGAATTCACACTGCCCTTGTTCCTTCACTGCCAGACATTCTTCCCATTTGGTCGCATTATGGGTTTTCTCAATGAACTGTTCCTAGGACTAATCAGTTGCTGAAAGAGCAGCAGAAATAATCCAAGAGATTCTCCAGAGTTTTACATACCATGCAATACATAACTGACTCAACTTTGAGAAGGCTGAGGAAGTTCACACCACTAGGCAGCACTGCCATCAGCTTTGTTATGGGATCATGGAGGTATGAGGGTGACTTGTAAGGCCACATCCTGACCATGCAATGCAGGAAGATGTTTATACATAAGTAGCCAGGCTTGCAAGTTCTGCTTTTCTCTCTGAGTAATAAAGCCTACAGAATGAAGAAGTGTCAAAATTCTTACAGTAAAGATCATGAACCTGTTCCAGTGAAGAGTATGACAGATAAGGGGGAGAGGCAAAATTCCACTCCAGCTCAGGAAAAACTCATTAGAGGCATCTTGTCTAGGACAGAGAATCCTATTCTACACAACTTCCAGTAATATTTATTTTCTAAACCATCTCTGGATGGTACTTGTCAAAGTAGAGCTGCTAAAAATTTTCATGAATTAAATTGTACTTTTCTAATTCTGTCTCTCTCTTGATTTCTTAACTTGCTTTTTAAAATTCCTACTTCCTGGGACATTTCCACAAGGAAGTAATTCTCACCAAAAGTTGTACAGTGTAAAATCAGTAGGCCTAACTTAAACAAGAACATCTGGCACATAAGAATGTAGATACTCATTATATATAAAATCTGGCTTCTGTCTATAGGAAGTTTTTCAAACCTTGATTCTAAAACTCTTTCTCAAACTGGTGACACTAAGGACGAGAAACCCTCAAAAGCAGGCCTTCTTCTGGGAACCATGATGAACTCTGTAGAGACGAGTTCATAGTCCTGTGGTAAGGACTATTCTCAAAAAATGGCATCTTGGACTAGCTTTTGGAAGACTCACCACAACTTTTTTTAAGAGACTTTGAATATCTTAACTTTTAATTTAGATTGCTGTACTTAATAATAGCCTTTCATCAGTCTTTACTAAAGGCTACATTGTAAACTTACCTTACATTTTAACACTGAGCCTTAAATAAATTTTTCACACTGAATTTGCTAGAGGTAAAGTGCCAGTACACTGTCACCAAAACATTTGGAAAATGTGGATAGATTTTGCCAGATTTTGCTTTGACAAATATTTATAAATTACAAAAAAAAAAAAAAGGGAATTGTTGAAATGGTGCATATATCAGTTTGAAAATATTTCTTTGCAATGAATTTTTTTTTAATTGAAATGCTTCAAATTAGAATAATACACTGTTTCCCTTGACACCAAAATTGTCCACTGTCAGCATATATTTCCACTCTGTGCAACATCATTTCTAAATGAAATGAAATATACATTACAAAGTCTAGATAGTCTTCCAGTTAATTATTAAAATGCCTAAAGATCCTGCATGTACTTTTTGCAATTAGCCTAATGGAAAGAGAAGAGATGGGGTTTTTTGTTTGTTTGTTCATTTTCTTTCGCAGTTCTGTGAACAAATATTCTTCTCAAAGCAAAAAAGCAGGAACATCCTACCACAGGAGCTGATGGATGAGAATAGAAGTACTGCTAAAAGGATACGTAACCCTGTAATGGATGCTGGTGTACTAGTGATAATGTTTAAAAAAAATTAACAGGAGTTATGAATACATAAACATGCAAACAAAAATCATTCACCTTTTTCAAAGCTCATCTTTGTGCCTAAATATAGAGATACCAGTCTTTCTGCCCAGGCACAACTATGATCTTTCAGCAAACTAAACCTATTATCACCAGACTTTATTTGTTCCAATATTCCAAAAGCATCCAGGAGAAAAACTACTTCCTGCATTTATGACACAACTCATAATAGCCCTGAGCTATGTTTGTAATGACATTCCTTATCTTGGCTTCCTTTTGTTTGCTACTTTTGGGGAACAGTTTCATAGAATCATAGAGGTTGGAAAGACCACTGCAATCATCTGGTCATATCACCAACTCATGCCTGTGACTGCACTAGACCACGTCACTCAATGCCACATCTATCCTTTTTTTTCCTAATATCTAAACTGAAGCTCCCTTGGTGTATTCTTGAGGCCATTTCCTCTTCTATCTCTAGTTACCTGGGAGAAGAGGCCAATCCCTACCTCACCACAATCTCCCTTCAGGTAGTTGTAGGGAGTGTTGATATCTCCCCTGAGCCTCTTCTTCTTCAGACTGAACAATCCTAGTTCTCTCAGCTGCTCCTCATAATACCTGTGCTCCAGACACTTCACCAACTTTGTTGCCCTTTTCTGTCTTATAACATTCCAGGTGAAGGAGCATGTCACTAACTGTTTCCTCCTGAATTGTGGGGGATTTATTTTGCTCTTTGTCTCTGCCTTCTGGCTTAGGAGGCTGAGTACCCTGAGGATAAATGGCTTGACTATTAAAAACTGAAAAAGGTATTGAAAACCTCAGTCTAATCTTGGTGTTTAAGTTTTTTGTTATTTTTTTTGTGGGTTTTGCTCCCTAAAATAACTTCCATATACAAAAAGAACTGAGGCACAGGAGAACTATTTTACACTGCTATAAACAAATCCAGTAAACTAGGAAAACCCAAAGATATCAGACATTGTAAATAGTAAAGCATGAACCCTCGAACTGACTACAGACAGGTGACAAAAGTGGGAACATTCAGTAGCTGCTTTGTTTGCATTCTTTTTTCTCTTAAAAATGAAAAAAAAAAAAAGGGATCAAAGTTGTTATGCAATCCCCAAATTTAGGACAAAACAGTATTTTCTGTTCCTTCTGCCCACAGGAGAAGGAAGAAAAATATTAATTAAAAAAAAGTTGAAGGTCTGAAATGCATGTAGCTTCTGCATGTTTTACTAAGTACTCCTGTACTCCTGTAGCAGACAGACTTTCCATACAGCCTTTCTGGATCTGTTTATTCCACTAAAGCTAAAAGCAATGCAGAGTGAAAGTATTTCCATCTGCTTTACATAAACACAGTGAACGTACCAGAGAGTACACAGGAACTTGCAAACTTCCATATCCTGTCTCTGATAGTGGTCACTATCACAGCTATAAGAAAGCAGGAGACAGCAATGAGATAACCCTATCACCTCAGAAAGTTGTTCCCTCTGTCCAATACTGATTTGTGCTTCTTCTCAAAATAACTGTAAAAACTATGACTAATCTTGACACTCCTGCAAAGAAGCTGCATGCTCTTTAGCCTTCTGGCTTTTGTGTTAGATCGAAATTGTTGACTTTCAGGTGCATTTCCAAAAACATCTCAAGATCACACCTCTTGCTCAACTACATTGCCAAATGATAGAAGTTTTCTTTCCCCAGCTAGGAGAGACACACTTCAAGTGCAGGATTTTCAAGTGCAAAATTGTAGACAGCAGCAAACAGAACCAGGGACAAACATCACACCAACTGCAGTAAATTCTTTACAATCCAAAAACCACCCTCAAGATGTATCAACAAGGTTCAAATTAGACAGCGGTTTTGATCACTATTAAAATTCACATCAAACTATTTACATCTTTCTACAGAGACATGCTAACCATCTCCAAGCCATTTCACTTATATTCCCTGCATTATAAGTGACTATCTACTGGACTATAGTGAGACTAGTGCTGCTTTTCAGTAACAAAAACATAATTTGGCAAAGGCATTCTGAGCTTCTTAAAAAATTTAAAGCATGCTCTGAAACCAATTAAAAACTATTTCTTTTTTCTTTTTTTTTCTTTTTTTTTTTTTTTTTTTTTTTTGCACAGTTCTGATACTCTGCTTACCTGTAATAAGTCACGTCTTCTTCAAAGTAAGCTCAAATGTGGACTAAAAAAGAAAATAGAAAATTGAGCTTTTTCAGCATGAGCGAGCAAACTGCAAGGAAAATTCAGCATCAAAAAAAAGAGTATTATCTATAATACTACCTTTTGTAAACTAACTTAAGTTTTCCTTATAAAACTTCAAGAAAGTTATTCTCTGATATCTGAGGTCACACAAATTCCATTTCTTTTGTAAAAGTCACAGTTTTCAAAGATAATAATGAGAAGTTACAGTGAGTAGGAAAATAAATGAACTAGTAGTAGTAGGATTCAGACAAAACTTTGGAGTGAGTTTTCATTTTGCATTTCACCTTTATACCAAGTTTTATTCCTTTTTTACTGGGTATTAATTCTTCAAATTGGAACATTAGCATAGGATTTCAAAGCTAATGTGTGTGGATTTTTTTTCATTTGCTTTTGGCAGAGAGGGAGAGGATTTTTGACCTTTGGAAAGGACATGAAAAGAGACAAGAGATAAGAGACAAGATAATTATATCATAGAATAATAGAATGGTTTGGGATGAAAGAGATTGTTAAGATCACCTAGTTCCAACCCTCTCCGGTATACACAGGGGCACCTCCCACTAGACCAGGTTGTTTAAAGCCCCATCCAGTACCAAAATCATCCAAAATACTTAGTAAAGACTGTTCTGTACAGATATGATTTGATGTAGTTTCTCCTATAAAAATCCCCCCAAGCTGCAATTTGCACTATTTTTTATCAAATGTCCCTTTCTTGGTAAATTTTACTCTTAAGAATCTTTTACATACTCATATCTTAATTTTATATTACAGATTTCATCCTGTTGTATTGGCTTCTAGCTCAGTGGACTGTACTAAGTAATTCCTTATATTCTTTGTATGTGTACATGCAAAAAAAGAAAGCAAATACAACAGCTTGGTTTTCACTTTTCTTATTCTGCCATTTTTCTGAAATGATCCTTATCAGGACAGAGATGAGACGTGAGAAAAGGACAGCAAAGAGGCCGCACTGTGCTCTTAACGTAACAGGGAATAGCTCACAGTTAGCATAGCCAGCACAGAGACACAAACTTCCAAAATAACTTGCGCTGCCAAAAATCCTGTTTAATAAATAATTAGTTACTGACTAATCTACTTTAATTTCCCAAAATAAATAAAAACAATATGAAGACATATTACACAATATAGAGGAATAAAATTATAACGTTTACATTCCTTTCATGAAGCAGTATCACTTCATGTACAACGCATGTGCAGAACTAGATGAATAAAAATAGCAAGTCCTAAAAAGAATTTGAAAAATACAGTTTTTTTGAGATGTTGTACACCTGCATTATTTTCTCCATAAATATTTTGATTAATTCAGGATCCCCACAAAGAACAACCTTACTATGAATCACCTTGTTTGGCTGATTTTCACAAAGCCACAGGAATGTTCCCACTCTGAAACGTACATTTAATTGGAAGGAATTCATCAACTGTTTAGAGTAAGAGAAAAAAAATAAACTCCATCTGTTTGAGAACACAGAACTTTTTAGGATATTTGACTCAATATTAAGATGTCTTGAAATTTTTTGATGATTTCTCTACCTTAATAAGAACTTGAAATATCTTCAGCACAAAGAGAAGTGGATTCTAATTTTTCTTTTATGTTCTTCTTTCCTTTCTCTTCTTGCTGCACACTTAATTTATATACAGAAGTTTCTAAGTATTGCCTAAGAATTTCTTTATCCAGGAAATCTAAAATGATTGCAATTTGCCCAACTACTCAAGCTACGAACATTCTGGGAAGAAAGGTTTCTATCTGGCAGCACCTATTATTTCCAGATGGTGAATGGGTTAAATTTTAATGTGTTATGATGGAGTCCAGTACTGGAGAGCAATCTAGTCATCCCACAATGAAAAGGAACACCACATTGCAACACAAAGGTCTCTGAACAGCCTGTACAATTGTCAGTTGATATCACGTCAATGCTAATTAAGTAGAGATGACACAACTTTTGTAAGAGGGTATGGGGAAAGACATCTTAACTCGGGAAAACTTGTATTGTTTTCTTGAGTAATATTCAGCTTTAGGAAGTATCTTATTTATATAGTGCTTACCAGCTCTTCCTAAGGAAGAAAACAAATGTGTACTCAAATCTGAAAGGAAAGACAAGTTAATCTTGAATGCTACAGAAGTAACATGAAACAAATGGATATTGTGAAGAAGAAAAACAAGTGTTCCTATAAGGTAACTGAGCTTACAAAGTAGAAAGATTCCCAGTGCCTATGGTAGACAGAAATTCAACAAGATTGTATAAGTTATTGTAATAATGCCATTGTTTTCAGAAGAGCTTCTACATGGGACGTAACTACTTACATACCTTATCAATGTATCCATTTAATTGATTAAATATGAGATGCTTTAAGTTTTTATAAAATAATTTAACAAATGTTCCTAATTTCATCTCTCTTCTAGATGCCTTTTTTTCTGGTAGGTAATGAGGGATCTGGAGCGCAAGTCTTATCAGAAGTGGCTGAGAAAACTGGGATCGTTTAGTCTGGAGGAGATTCAGGGAAGATCTTATTGCTCTCTACAACTACGCAAAAGGAGATAGTGGCAAGGTGGGGGTCAGCCTCTTCAACCACATAGCTTGCAATAGGACTAGAGGGAATGGCCTCAAGTTGCACCAGGGGAGATTCAGGTTGGATGTTAGGAAATTCTTCTCCAAAAGTGTGATTGGGCACTAGAACAGGATGCCCAGGGAGCTGGTGGTGTCACCATACCTGGAGGTGTTCAAGAAATGCTTAATTGCTGCATTAAAGGACATAGTTTAGTGGGAAATACTGGTGGCAGTTGGGCGATTGGGCTGGATGATCTTGGAGGTCTTTTCCAACCTTGGTGATTCTATGATTCTATGATATCTTAAGTAATAGCTACCAATACAGTGTCATGAACATTTTCCATATGAGCAAATTATTCATATGAAGCCAAGGATTGTATGCTCTTGAAAGGATAAAAAGAACAGATCAGTAAACTCACATGCAGCACAATTCTCCTGAGTTTACAGGAAGAGCCTGGATAAGAACTTAGAGAAAAATCAACACATACACACACAATATAATCAGAACAAACAAAACCAAAAGTCAAAAATGCACTGAGCATCAGCTCAGCCCAATTTATAAACTAGGTTATAAACTGTGAAAAGAAACTAAAAAAAAAAAAAAGGAGGAGGGGTAGAAGCAGTCCATTAGAAATAAATACCTACACAATATTTGATATTCTACAGACTTTTTTTTAGATGATCTTTTTCCATGAAAAAAGACATATACACAAACCAAACAGCTCTCTCAAGGTCTTAAACCCATAGGATTTTTTTGGAGGGGAGGGATTAGTGAACATTTAATGTGTGTCATTTGAGATATCTGAGTACTGAAGATGATGACAAATTAAAAACTACTTTTGAGTTCGGACATAGGAAAAATCCAGCTTAATTGCATGTACTGAAGACATTAATTTTGCAATGACTCAGATAAAAGGAGTGTCTGCATATTAAGAAAAAGGAAACTTGGAGTGGTTGACAAAGCATTTCTTCTGGAAATGTTTGAAAAGTGGGTCTTGGCCGCTTAAACACACTGTAGTGGAATAAAATAAAATAAAACAATATAAAATAAATGACATAAACAAAGCAAGCACATAAGATTATTCTTGGGGCTTTCCTTTGTATGTGTATTTCTAAAATAAATGAAACTTACTAGTTCACAGAATGAAACTCTTGTGGCTGGACAAAGGAAGAGCAGTGGTGACCATGGTCAGAGGTACTGCACAGCCAGCAAAGCAGCAGTCCTATATACATTAAACAAAACAGAAAAGGATGACAGTCAGTGACACACCAGGCTAGCTTCTACTTTGAGAAACGTGCAGGGAGGATCATAATTCCTGAGGGCAGAAAGCTCTGTATCACTTTGGCAACCAGAGGGAGCATATCAAGGTGTGCTCAGAACACAGTGGTGGTTCTCTTACAGTATACCATGCATAGAGATGCATTAAAAACCTTCAGAATTCTTTTCATCTAAGTTCTCCCTTGGACTCATAATATTGCTTTTTCACACTTCTGAAATTTAACACAAACTCTTTTCTTTATAATCATACTTCATCATCTCTGATCTCTCTCTTTTCTTTGGTTAGGTAAATATATATACATATACACACATCATCTGCAGTGATAAGAATGCAGAAAAGTTCTCTTAGAAAGGGACAAGCCAGCAAGGAACTCCAAGACATCATCCGACAACTAACAAAATAGTGTCACACTTTTTTGTTTGAAACAAGTGAATTTTTCACAAGCATGTGGGACTACAGCTGGGTATGATTCACTATTAAATTGTAAAGAAAGATTCGGTGCAGTAGGGGTGAACACTGACTACCACAGCAGGCAGAGGAGCATGAGGTCCCAGTTAAATAACGTGGCAGACAGACAAGAACTGCTGCAAGCTGAAGAAGCAAACGTATATTCTCCGTAGAGCAAATTCACTCCCGTCCACTGAATCTACTTTCGAGTAGTCTTCCTGTTATCAGAGTCATTTGCCACTTTAAATTCTAAACTAAATTCTAAATTAATCATATTTGTTGTTAACAATCTGTACATAATATACAGTAATGCATCTGCTGCAGTAGCAAATTGGTGAAGTCTGCCACTGTATCTTAGTACTAGAGAGTGCCAACCCTCAGAGCACAGTCAACTCGATGTATGCCTACTAACTCATCACTCACAAAGCAGTTATTGGTTTATTTTTTTCAGATCTTTGTGTTGATTACCCAGTATATACAACAAGTGCTGGTATACTGCAAACAAAACTGAAAATGTCTATTAATGTTTATTAGCAGCTTCTTTTTATTTCAAAGGATGAATCATCTCTTGGCTCCCCGAAACTCTGAGCCACTCCTGCACTGATTCATGCTCACTATTATTATTATTATAGGAATTGCAGTGAGATACGCCAGTCCGTATAACCAATGCCATAACACATCTGATTCATCCCAAAAGGCTCACAAACAGTGAGCACAGCATGATGCCAGGATGTACACAGCAACAGAAGTGTAAAATCAGAAATCTTAATTATATTTGCTGAAGGACTAGCAACTGTATAAGGCTCTGAGTAGCTGTCAGCAATATGCTGCTGCTCAGAAGCAGTTTAGATAGAATTAATAGCCCTACAAACTCCTAAGGCAACAGAGAAAGAGACCACTTGCATACACGCAGAGTGTCATCAACAGGGAACCTTCTCGTCTGTGCCCATCTCAAAATCACTGGGGCAGGGCAGGAAATGCACCCTGACCTCCAGATATTTCCATCATTTAGGTTTCTCCAGAATTTTGAAGATTCTATAAATAAATGTGTGCACACCTGGTAATTCGCTTCTTAAGGATTTTGCTATGAGCCTATCACTACCACACATGATAGGAACTTGTACCTAGATCCAGTGCAAATCTTGGCAACTCCAGAAATGCCTTCCTGGAAACAAGGAAAATAAAAGGTGCAGTTTCTTAAACCTATCAGTTAAATATGCAGTTGCTAATGATTTTAGCAACAGGAAAAGTAAAATGTAGTCGCATAACTTCTAGCATAGCTTCAAGTGATAAATATCCTGCTGTGACTCCCATCAATACAAAGTTGATATCCAGGTTACAGATAATACAGCCTCAACTCCTCATCTCCCATCCAACTCTATAGCAGATCAATTATGTGGTCTACTACCTCTAATCTAAAGCAGCTTACAAGTCCCGTGGAGCGTGTTTTTTCCTTCAAGTGATATTACCCTTTCTTGTTCCTCCCACCAGCTTTTATCTCTAGGAAACTGAATAGGAGAATAATCCACACATCTTTCAAAATGCAAGTTAAAGAGACTGTAAAACATAAACCTGAGCTTCCTTAGTCTAGAATGTAGAAACCTCGGAAGTGTTATTCTAATGAATGTAAAAAAATAAAACAAAACCTCATTCTACTTGTATTGGATTCGGAGTTGGGAAGTCTAAGACAGAGAGGAGAAATATCTCATTTTGTATTTGAGTAAGAAGATATTTCCCTGCTTCTCATCCATCCCCTTTGTAAATAAAATGTCAAAAAATTTGCTACTCAATTTAAAACAGTGTGATTCTCAGATAGGATGTTTCACCAACATTATTGAACTCAATAGTCGCAAAAAATTTTCTTAGATAATACATTTGATTACTAGTAATCAATCACCTTACCTCACAAAATCAAAACCAAACTTTATTTTATTTTAAGAAATAACTGTTATTGAGTTCAATGTCCTGTCTTATGCAAAGGCTGTATGGATTCCATCTCATACTATGGATCACTCAGTAATCATAGGAAAAAAATCATAGAATAATTAAGGTTTGAAAAGACCTCTAAGATCATCTAGTTCAACCAACCACCTATCACATTTATACATTTTTTTTTTTTTAACATCTCCAGGGATGGTGACTCAATCACCTCCCTGGGCAGCCAGTTCCAGTGCTTGACCAGTAATCATTTATGTTCAGTGTTCTTTACATTCTGCTACTGGCTAAGTCAGATAAGAGAACTTATCTTTATGAACTTTACTTATGTTTATGAAGAGTTTCTGCATAGAAAAATTAACAGAAGAAAGCATGTCAGAAAGAACACTGGACATTTTGCTACCTTTTGAATTAGAATCTATACAAAAATTGACTCTTATGTAATCTTTTTCAAAGCAGAGAATATTTTCATCCTCTGAAGAAGTAAAATCTCAAAATCTTGACTTAGGATTATTTTTAAACCTTTGGTTCCAAACATTCATCCACTAAAGCATCTGGTTTTTTAAAAGTGCCTCTGATCTTTCCCTTTTTCCCCACCACACAATAACTGCTTTTCCACAGAAAAAGCTCACTAAGCCTTCCTTATCTTCATTTTAGTACAACTCTTATTTTCATTAACTATCCTGCGCACTTTTCCTTCTACTTACCAGTTTTTCAATTATTTTCTTTTGTGTTTTTAAGTTCACATCTTCAAAGCTCCCAATAACACCAGCCTGATGGTGTTCTTAATCCAAAGTTTTTTCTACAAGATCTGGGGAATAAAGATTATTGCTTCTCTCCTTACCCAGTGAACAGCTTCCCCCCTCAAACCCTGGCGTTCTTGAATAAAAATGCAAAGGGTTAAATGCAACAAAACAGCATAAAACAGTAAACACAGTCAAATCTTACAGTATTGTAGAGTACTACTATGAATGGGAATATTAATACAGAAAAACAAAATAAGAAGCTCACAATTCATATAAAAAAGTTGTAAGAATTCCAATTAAATAGAGAGTGAATAAAGCAAATTGGGATTTATCCACTCCCTCTACTTTATCCATCTTCAAACTTGAAATTAAAGAAACAATATTTTTTTTGTTTATCTTTTCCATCTAAATGTTTGAAGCCACGATAAATCTGTTCGGTAACACAAAGTAAGAATGAAGTGACCTTGAGAATGGATCTGTAACAACTGTATTATTTATAACTATAGTTTCACTGACAAGACATCAGATTTCTGTACAGCAATGTTCTTTTAAGTGATAGAAAATGTCACTATCATGGTTAGATGAGATAAGAAAGGACAGCTTTAAGACTGATTGAAATTCAGTGGCCTATTTTAGCATATAACTACGCAAATTTGCACTTGAATGCTCTATGAAGTACTGTCACTGACGTGATGAAGTAAAATGTTTTGAAATTGGGCAAACTGAGCATGGAACAGGCTGATGTCAGCTGGCCAAGTTATTGGCACACTTAGTGATTCAGCTTTGAGACCCGGCTGCCGTTGACCCAGGAAACAAACACAGACATCTCTAATTCCCATTTAATTCCTCTTACATTATTACTTCAAACATTGCTTGAATATTTCAGTTTTTCATTGGCTCATTAATACTGGAATGAGAGGTATATGCTATCTGTCACGCCTCATGTGTCATCTTTGGCTTAGCTAACCAATTTCAGCCAAGTAAACTCAACATGAGTTTGTTATCTCTCGGTATCTTTGATTGTAAATGCCTCAGGGCAGTGACTGAGACCTCAACAAGGTACTGAAATCTACTAAACAAACATCAGTAGTTAACCTGTACAGTAAGTTTCCATGACCTCACTGATTGCAACACTCTTTTCACGGCAACAATTACCAGCCAGCTATGGAAGTTCTTGAACATGCTACTAACTTCAAAATTTAATTTTGAATTTAAATTTAAGCAGCATACTGAAACTGTTCAATAGCCGGTGCAATGTAACATAAATCCTACTGGCATCAAAATAAGAAATATCTTTGCAGCAGACCTTTTTGACTGGTTGTTGTGATTAGCCAAACAGATATTTTTGGTTAGCTACCTTCCGTATACTGGCAAGTTGTCCATTCCACCATCAATATACTCACTGAGAGACACAAAACACAAAACTTCCATATCACAAATAAGCAACTTACCTGTATAAAGCACTAAAAGCCTCAACACTTCCCTGAAACCCATACAGATTTGGCTGTGCCAACAAGATAAGAAGAGGCCAAGAATAGGAAGATAAACAAGCTTGTTATGCCTCCAAGATTGTAGCAAAGTTTTTGTGCACAGCTACAACACAGTAGGGTAGTAGATCCAGCTAAACACAATAATATTTTATAAGGTGATGACAGGTTGCTCTTTCTCACTCCAATTTTTCCAGTTTCCCATGGCTGGTGTCAGATCAAATTGTAGGAAGCCAAAGTTTTCACATTCTTGCTTTCCATTACCCCTACACTCAGTAAGGAACAATACAGGTTATAAATGAATTAATCATGTTTTAAGAGCACATTTAAATGTCTATCTGTTGGCAACCCTTAGGCTGCACTACACAGTAATCACCTGGCTCCTATCCATTCCTCAAAACAAACAAACAAAAAAACCCTCTTCTGCTTCATAGATTATTAATTAATAATTCTACAAACTGAAATTTACAGGAATAATATACTACAGATTCAATATTCTCTTAATGCCTTTCTTAGGCGAGGCACACTGATGATGGTTTGACCTTCATTCTTTTCCAGCTGTGTCTTCATGTTTTCAGGTGCTGGGGAACATTTGAATGCTAGGGCAAACATTTTAATCTAAGTCAAGAAAATGGATCAGCCAACATTTTGAAAATAACAAGATTGTTTATCTTAACTGAAAAGTCTCAAGCACTGTATGTAAAACCCCTCCAGAGTACATATCAATAGGCTGGTAATTCAGATTACAGCGAAATATCATTGGAGGCAGTATGTAGAAATTGTTGGGTACATCGTTACTGTTTGTTTTCTCCTACCTTTCCACTTGTAGTTAGCGAAAGTTCCTTATTCATTTTTCTAAAGAGCTACCGTCAGGCAGCCACATGCAATTTGCAGACTTACATTCTCATAAATGGACTGGAAGAATCATTTATCTTTTCTGCTCTAAGACATAATGTGAATATTAGTATCAATTACACATTGCATTACAATAATTTAGTGGTTTATGATATAGATAGTAAGCTAGAAATTTTTGTTTGAGTGCTTAAAGATTGTATTACATCTGTTGTGGTTTTTTTTTTTTTTAACTGTTTATTTCCAATTCTTCAAAATATTCTACATACAAGTGTTTTCAAAACCCTTCATTTTCCTTTAAATCTTTGCACCAGTTTTGCATGAATGAAAACAGTCAGATTTCACTAACTAGCAAGTAGATGAATCTACACTGTTTTGGCTCAAAAAGAAAAAACAAAAAGCCAAAATGAAAACCAAATCAAACCACACAAACAAACATAAGAACAATAACTTAAAGGATAAGGGACTCAAAGGAAGGTTATTACTTAATCTAAAGATATAGTATTTTATTGAAAAATATATAAAACTAGTAGTCATTCCTTCATATAAAAGGCAGCATCCTACTGGTTTTGACTGCCTTAACAATATAACACATGTATACAACATGAATGAAATAGGTCCCTCACAGACTCACATCCAACAAACTGAAGAAACGTGGAAATTAGGAGATCTTATTTGCCCCCCCAACTTCTCACCTCCCCATGCAGACAGGATAAATCCCCTTGTGTCTGGAACAGCCTATAACAAATTTGAAATTTAGAATAGCTGAGCACTTCTCTCAAAATTGAATATTTCCAATCCCCTTTTCCTAAGAAAGGATCTGAGAAGTGTAGGTTAGACTCTATATTGATAAAGCCAAATCTACTTTTTTTTCCTATTTTTTTTTCCTTTAAATAAAGAACAGATTTATATGATTCTCTCAATGTGGTTCCATGTTCCATAATGTCTTTTCCTAATAACTTCAGATAGACTTCTCATTTGATGAATTTGCACAGCTGTATTTGAAATCCACATTTCATTTCAGACAGTTACAACTCTTCTACAATCAAAGGTACTTATAATAACTTCTCCACTATTTATATGCTTTTGCCGGTCTAAAGATTTAAAGAAAGAGTAGAATGCAGTATTACATCAGAAATGTAGGTAGATTTTTTTACATTAAAAAAAAAAAACTCCTAGTATTTCCTAAACAACGGTCTAAGCTTTCTCTGCCATGTGAGTCTGAAATAGCCTTATGAGTCTTAACAGTCTTTGGATACATCTCAACTCTATTCAGAATATCTATCTGCACTGTGAAAGCCCTTCTTGGATACTCCTTGATCACAGAATCTCTTAGATATTCTGCCCAGCTTTTTCTGGAAAACAGAGCTAACAGTTGTCTTCACAAAGTCTCTCAAATGCTCTTTCCAATCCTTTAGAGATGCAGCACTTGCTGTTTAGCAAAATGTAATGTTTTCAAGAGAAATCTACTGGACATCTTCCAAAACACCACATACCTATTAAAAAAAAACAAACACGTACTTGTGTCAAAAAACAGTTTTATGAATTTAGTATTCTTCAAGACAGATTTCTACACGCAGTACAGGCTTTCTAGAAATTCCTTATGAGATCTGTACTGTATTTCCATGATTAAATAGTTTTAAATATCAGAAATTAGATCTGAGTACACATTAATTCCAATAGGTCTAAGAGACCAATGTGCTGAATGAAGTACATGGCAGCAAAATTCATACTGGTACAAACACTTGTAATAGGCAAGGTGCTATTACTGAACAGAAGCTGTTAATTTATGTTCAAGGACTGAAAACATAACACTATGAGTAGGGTTTTTTTTGTTTGTTTCTTAACATATCAGTCTCTTCTCCAGAAAACTAAAATGCTTGTTTTTTTCCTTACAGAAACCTATACCATGTACATTTTGATGTTTTGATGACAAGCATTAGCCCCAGTTTTGTTTTTGGGCTAAAAAGTATAAAAATCTCTCATCATCATTGGTGTTCCTTCATTCTACAGCATAGAAACAGCCACCTCAGTGCTCAGCGTGCTTATGTCTTCCAACCATAAACAAAGAATGCAAGAAAGTAGTTATACATTTAAATAAGTAATGCTAAAATCTAGTGTTAATGGAAGTTACTGAAATTCTATATCTCTCAAGATTTAACTAACTGCAATAATAAAACACCTACACTCTGATTATTTTAGTTGTAAGTACCAAAGTTATCAGAACACTGCTTTGGCTTCTACCAAGTTTAGAGGTTTGTTTTTAAAATACACCTACACTGCCATCTTGTGGAAGTATGAATTTTGCATTGATTGGCTGGATCAAACAGCTTGTCAAAAGGAAACGGCCTTTTCTTTTAGTACAGTGCTATTTCTTATTGAAAACGCGAGAGTTGGTGTATTTTTTTTTTTTTAATTTTATTTCGTTTTGTTGGAGTGGGATGGATTTTTATTATTGTTCAGATGGAAGTTTGTTAGTTTTCAATATGACATCGTATTTTAACTTGAACTAACTTTCCTCTAAGATACACAGGATATGACAGATCCACACTGAATTTGCAGCTTTAAGTGCAGCTTGTCTAAAATCAGTAACTGAGAGATGAAAAAGAGAATCATGCTGCATGCATCTCAGTGACCACCTCATTTAATATCCTCAGTTTCCAGAATCCTTTTGAATCACATCCGCATCCCTACAACTTAATCTCTGGTTATTACTAGGACCTTACTGGAGCCATCTAATACCTGTACAACATTCCTTGTCCTCAGAGGACCTGTCACTCAATGGAATTCATGGTCAAACTGGGATCAACTTTTTAGTGTGCACCTGTGTAAAAGCTTTCCATCACCCTTTATGGGTTAAAAATAGTGTTTCACTACTGTGGACTTTGAGAGCTGAAGAGTAGTATTTTTCACTAAAGGCTAATGTGTAATCATTTAGGGTTATATCAGGTACGCTCATTAAAAGCATGAGAACTTGCATAATTCCCTATGTACCTAAATTTCACCCTCTTGTGATTGATAATGCTGAAGAAATCAACTACAAAAGATTAAAAACCTAAGTATTACAACACAAGATACAAATTTTTACAGTGTGAATCAAAACCACTAACATGAAAGAACTGGGATCAAGTCTGAAGTTATGTATACATGCCCCCAGTGACTCTTTTTTAATGGCCTGTCAATTTGGTATATTTAACGAATGTGTCATTAAGCCTTCCACACAATCACCAGAACCTATTATATCTTCACTTTAGTCCCCGTAAGTCTTTCTTACCTCTCTAGCACAGGCCAGTATGTATGAATATATCTTGGTACATGCTACATACTCCCAAAAATACCTTGGCAGTCTCCAGGTGCTGAAGATTATGCATTTTCTTTAGATGGTATTTATTATTTGTAGCAGGAAGATTACTAAATTCCAAGATCCTAAATGCCAGAAAAGAGGTCATTTTTGAATTGTTTTCCCACAAAATACAGATAAACAAACCCTTGTCCGCCATGTTTGGGATTAGATTACTGGGCAAAGGCAAGGAGAAATGCCACTAATCATAAGTTTCAGTTGAGAGAAATCTGCAACAGACTTGCAACTACCTCAGTTAGGATGAACTACCTAGAAAGAATGACCACTACTGATTGTTTCTAATCCAGACAATATATACTGGTTAGCGTAGAAAGAACAAGGAGAATCTAATCAGTAATTTGAGAACGTGAACATATAGCATAAAAATTGTTATGATAGATTTCACAAAATATACTTGTAGAGATATTATCAGAGCCTAAAAGACTTCGAAGCCTTAAAAAAAGAAATTCTGCTTCAGGATGGTAGACTTCAGAATTACACAAAAAAACTCTGACAAAGTTGAACAGCAAGCTGTCAAGGTCCTTAGAGCTGAATATGAAGTTACGCTCATCGTTACGACATATAAGACAACATATCTGAAGAGGGAGTTCCACTTCCAACCACAAAAAGATTTTTTATTTTTTATTTTTTTTTAAATGGAGACACATTTAAGATAACTAAAAACCAAAAAACACAGGTAAAAGCACATCCGCTGGTAACCTTCCATCCACTAGCTGGATAGAGAACTTCAAAGCATGCAATTCTTTCAAAGCTCCTGGTCTGTGTTGGATATTGCACTAGCGAAAAGCACAATTATGTAAAAAATACACCCTACGCTGTGTTTTTATCCTGGAAATTTATCATCTTTTACATAGCTTATAAATCTGTCCAGCTTGCATGTCTGTTAACATGGAAACGTCAGTGTGATTTAAAACAGAGTAATTCCACAGACACATACTATATCAAAGCTTTTAAAAACACTAAGTACAAAGATGCTTACATAGTTACGATTAGAGGAGAAAATTCTAACTTTCTGCTTATCTAAGGACCAGTCCTGGTCATTTCCTTTATTGCCTCCTCACATTCTTCCTAGCTTCCAACAGGACTCAAACCATTCAGAGGAAATGAAGCTCCTCTTCAAGGAAGGCATCACCACCATAACATTCTTAGTGCAATTCAGAAAGCTTCACCTTTGTCTGCTGCAGTTCCAGTTGTGGAAAACTAGAGCAAAATTAATAAGATTACACTTCTCAGGTTTATTTTTTATTAATAAATACAATGAATATGTCTGATACTCATCGGCATTTAAATAGTATGAAGTTATTTTCTTAGAGATCTATTTGGGGAATGTGCTGTTGTCTGGGTTAAATTCATACTCATAGAAGTACAGGGGTTATTTTTGTACAAGATAGAAAAGAAAACATATTTGGGAAGTTTCAAACAGGGATAGAATAAAGCCAGGTAAAAGTGTGTTAATATCTGTTTATTAAATTTCATTAAGTGATAACAAACACTGAAATAATTGTTTTCAAACATGTATACACAAGAGTGTACGTGTACACATTAACTGTGGCAAGTCCAATATCAAATATACAATCTGCACCATAATATGCCTGCTATCCCTTTTTTACCCCCAAAATCTTTCTCGACTAACATACTAAGTGTTCTAGCAGTGTACATAAATAAATGTCCCGTAATTCATTTCCATTTCAAACACTAAAACTTGGCACAATATTGGTAACATTGGCAAAGAGCTAGACACTGTTGCTTCCTAGGTGTGATATAACATGTTGTATACATGTCTGTTAAATAGTTCTAGTGAGCACATCATGGACAAACTGGGATACCTCATGCATTTGCAGAACTCTGTGTTGAGCTAATTTTATTTCTATGGTATACATTTAAATTCTGATTATTCATATATTTTTTTTTAAGTTTGAATCTGTGAAGTTCCGTAGCCTATGACCAATATCAAGCTAACTACATTCATGCTGTCACACGTGATATTTTCTCATTGTGTTATCACAGAATAAATGACACTATAATAATATAATAATGGAACAGACTTGTGCTAAATCAGTTTGTCAGTTGCAGTGGTTTTTTTAGATATATACATATAATTGAAAGAAGGATTGAGCTAAAGTGCTCAGAAAAAAAAATCAACATTCTTCAGAGTGAAATCTAAGGACAAATAACCAAATAAATCTAGAATAGAATCAGTACATTACTCAAAAATTACTCAAAATTAAACCAGTAGCAGAGACATCTACATTTAGATATTTGTACCTGGTAGCTTATTCTCTGAATTTTTGTCTATAAAACATTATTTCAGCAGTTACTGATATATACATTTATCTGTGCACACACACGTACATGTTACTGTAGGGTATATAATGCATCTGTTCTTCTACACATGGCAATCAAAATTCTTGTCAAAATATAATATGTCCTAATATGAGTATCCATCTCAATTGTTAAATTATTCAGCCCATTTAACTGTAGGTGGAAAATTCTTTTTAGTACAATCCAGAATCTTCCTCACTTGCTGAGAGTAGACTTGCCTCTCACTTTTTATCCCAGATAATTTGTTTTGAAGGTCCTTGCACTACAAGAAATTCAGCATCCTGGAAAACTAGAACAGGATAAATTCACCAAAACTGACTTCACTAACAATTATTTATATTCTCTAGCATTTAAGATATCACCACTAATATGTTTTTGTGCTTCAAATTAGAATGGTTGACCATGTCACTTTGACTGTAGAGAATTAGAATCAGTCAAAGGAATATTTTGAGATGATACTTGAACTCTTTTAGTAACAGTACTTCTTGGTCTCTAATGTAACATGGTTACAACAAATAAATTGGAATGCATAGACCGACACTTAGGCCACAACAAGTAACGAATCTTCTCTAGTACATCTCTCAGAGCTCTGTTGTTCTCTGCTTAGCTTTAAAGAAAACTGAATATTTTCTTCCCAGGTAATACACTTCCCTGTAGTTGTCTGCAAAAATAGTTATTTAATCTTAAAAGAGGTAAGAGTCTTCATGTTCCTATTGTTATTTTCTAATATTTTCATCAGAACATAACCTAAAATGATGATATTTTGTAATGAATACAAGCTGAAGACTAAATGTCCTTCAAAATCTTCTTGTTGCTTGCCTATTTTAGGAGGAACCAACCAACCAATCAAAAAAAACAGTGAAAAAAACAAGCACCACTCAAGATTTTGACAAAAACACTTTAAATTCAAAGAAAGCTTTTCTACCCTCATGCTATTCTTCTTCTATCCTACATTCTTTTAGTCAGAAACAACAAGATGATGAATTTGTCATGGAACAAAACCTGCTCTTAAAATAATATAATAATAAAACCGACTGGCTCTATTTAGATTACTTCTACAATGCCCTTATTCCAAAGACAAACATCCTAGTGAGGATAACATTACCTGTTGTTAGAGATCCTTTGTTTTACATTTTGAAAGCTTCTTCAGAATATTTTTTAATGATTTCCTCCTCTAATTCAGAACAGAACAGAATTCACTTGCTGTACCATGAAGAGCAAAGAGTGACAGCAGATTGCAAAGCCATCCTGCAAGACGAGTCCTGCCTGCCCTGCTTACACTTGGCACTGAAGCAGGCTCCCCAGAGGTTGGATGAGCAAGAGCTTTGGGTATGCAGTCTCAGTGGTCTCAAAGCTGCAGATATAGACATCTGGGCCGCATATCAGCATTGAAAATGGAAGGTTTGCAAATGTACAGCACCCTCTTGATGGCAATTATGATTCCTAAGCCCCAGTTTTCATACATAAAAATCCGGAGATTTTTATTGCCTTGGAGCTGGACATCAGAAATCACTTAAAAATTTCAGAGCTATCATCTTTGAATTGCTGTAAAGACCACAGCTCTATGTTCGGTTCAATAAAGAACTGATATTAATTCCCTATTTCTCTGCATCATTTAAACATCCATCTTCAGAAGAATTTGTGCCCCTTTTCCCCAAGAGCACACTTGCACAATTTCTTGCAGATTCTGAAGCACTAACAAGTTATAAATATGTGCATCAGGATGTCAGTGACCACCTTAAGGTCAGTAAAAATGGAGTATACTCTGAAAAGCTGTAGACATCAAGAGAGCTAAATATTTCTGGGCTCCTTTAGGACCTTGGCTTTGCATTTATTCACACATACATCTTAGCAAAGCTCCTAATTTCTAAGTGCTGCACGATAGTACACTTACACATTCCTGTTATCTATATGACTTCCAAGTCCAAGTAATTTTACTTGTCATTTTCTCATGAAGTGTTCATGTTTGCATGTTAAAGAAAGTCTATAATACTCAAAATATTCATTACTGTAACAACTAAGTTCTGTGATAATCTTCCTTGAAGTCAGGATATTGATTTATCAAGACAGTGTTTAAGACAGATAAGGAGACAACAGTGCCTTATGCTCAAGACATATTTAAACTATCCAGTCAGTTCATAAAAATTTAAGTGACTATTCTTTTAGTGCATACATATTTATCTATTTACCCATTTCCTTTGTAATGTAGCTCAAAACACCACAAAGACCTAGGAATGGAAAGAAACAGACCAAACAGCAGCTGTAATTGTGAGCAATGATCGCTACCTCCAAAATAAGTTTTATGCCCCACTCCTCCTTGCTGTTGAAAGGGGGTAATAATTTCTGCAGGTGGCCAGAAAAATGTGTTGCACTGAATATCTGCACATCTGTATCCCTGAAGAATATTACAAGCATGCCTGCTGCCTTGCTGATGCTCTTCCTTTGAGCCAAGGACATCTTCACACAATAGTGATGCATATATCAAAAGGTACCAAAAAGAACTCCGCTGAATGAAGAACTGTACGTACCAGAGCCCTGAGACTCTAAAGAAAACACAGCAAGACATTTCCTCAAGTAGCATAACTTTTAATTAACATACTCTTAGATACTTATTGTGCAGACCTGCCACAGATACCATTACACATTAAAGGAAAAGTTAAACTGCTGAATATTTGTACTTAAACAACCTTACACATTTGTGCAAGATTAACACGACCATAAAAACTTCATTCATCTCTAATAATCACTCAATTTATTTTAATGGTACTAGCATAAACCCAGAGGATAACATTTTCTGCCAAGATTTACAGTGATGTAACAGATCATCACTGGTTTATTTTTAATGCATACATATTTCTATGTAAATTTAAAGTTTTGCATTCATATAGAAAGGATGACTCTGTAAACAAAGTATATAAAAAAAAGTATATATTTTTAATTTGCCTGTATGCTACATACAGCTTTGTCTATGCACAAAGAAACACATCTATATAGTAGTGCTAGATTAAACTTCACATTTAAAGTCATGTACTCAGAGCAAGAAAAGCAAGCATAAAGTACAGGAAAAACAGCAGTTTCACAAGTTGCCACCAAACTGACTTTCACTACTGTCCTGCACTACCTCTATACAGAGAAGTGATTGCTAGACTGCTAGATTGCTAGATCCTAGTCTAGTCTAGGATTTTATAGGCAACTTTTTTGGGGGGAGGGGGGAAATCACAAACCACATAAGGCTTGTGCATTAATTGAGATCTGAGAACATTCCTGGAAAGAAGAGAGCACATACAAAGTTATGATTTCTGGAGTTCCACATCAAAGCCACATCAAAACGTTTTCATATTCTATTTAAAGTCACCTTGCCCAGAAATTTCCCTATATATCTAGAAAACCTCTGCAAACACTACTCTCATTTGTAGTATGTGTCAGAGATCAACAAGAGTCAATTGCTGGCAAATCCATTTCCAAAGGAAGATAAAAGCTGTTTTTGGCCCCTGCATTTACACAGGGGATCATGATATGCTCAGTAGGTTCTATTTATGTCAGAGTATCACACCTCAAATTTGAAACGCTGCATGAAATGTCTGACCAATGGCATTTCTCCCTTTCTTAAGAAAATATGTTTGGATTATATAGCAAAACAAGCCACTAAACTCCTACTTAGGCCTTCAATGTTCTCCTCTTGGTGCTCACATGTACCCTTACACATCAGATTTTCACAGTCTAGAGTAATTCCAGAGAGTCTCCAAGGGAAAACCTTTAGAAGGAGGCACTTGTTAAAATACTGGCAATAAATAAACTTGCCTTTTTAGCAGCAGCCACTCTACATTGTTTAGCACATTTAGCAGGATTGAAGGGTCACTCTAATATAGTCACAGACTTTCAAAAACGCCTGTGAGGTGGAGGAAAAAAAAATAGCGAGATGAAATACACAGTCACAGCCAACAGGTCATGGGCAAGCACTGCGTGAGCAGGTGGAAAAAAAAAAATCTAGTGATTGTGAAGAGCTTGGTGACAGCTTTGGGTCCGCTTCTCTTATTCAACTGTTTCCACTTATATTCACTTCTGCATCTGTTACATATTTAGGCATGTTTTTACTAGGTTTGGATCCACTGAAGCTGGAGAGTATGTGTTTAAAAGACAATTGAAAAAATGAAATGTTATTGAAAGACATGAAATGGTTCAGAGAAAGTAAATGAACAAGGCATGCTCTCTGCAAATAAAGGCACGCACATTTTAATTGCATGTACATCATCTGAATGGAGACAAAGTGAATATAAGTTTCGTTTCAAAGTAAACCACGAGAAAGTAACTTGATTCAGGTAATTTCTCTTGATATCTATTGCCCAAGTTGAATAATAGAAAATTCACAAACACTGTGCAAGCATCTTCCATATGATAAGCTTTTCTTAAGCAAGTTTTCCCTCCTTCCTTCTTACATCTGATGTTATTTAAAAGCCTTTTTATAATCCTACTTGTTTTCTCTGTATATGTGTTGACATGTGTTCCAGTTCAGGAAAGCACCTGGTACACACTTGAGATCCATAATTGCAGCAAGAAAGTTAATTCCAAACAAAACTCTTCCTAAACTTTGGCCAGTGGTGTTGTATTTTGCTTTTGTTTACAAGATATTCAGTTATTGCTTTTTACATATAATCTTAATTTAATATCCTAGCTGGTAGTCAGGGCAATATTTATCTCTAATATTTGGAAATATATGTAAAAATAACAAACTATAACAAAGATGAATTTCCTTTGTGCTGCTGGGAGTACTTAACTCTGACAAGAATTTTAAAGAACTGCATAATACAATAAATTATATTTCCACTTCTAAAAAGTTTAGAGGCGCTGCAGAACTTCTTCAGCACTAGATCAGCTCCTCTCTCAAAGGAATTTAAATGAATCCAAACATCTGTATTAAAGTGTAGTTACTTGATATATTGTCTTGTCTCCAGACAGCAAAATCAGTTTAAGGTGTTGCCATACCTTTTCTCCCTGATCCCAACCACTCCTTCTCTTTCAGCTTCTCCCTGAGCCAATTATGAGCCAATTATAGAGAGCACTTATTAAAAAATAAGAACTATGACAACTAATTTAGGATGTAGGTGTTTTACATACAGTAAGATATCCCTACATAGGTTCACAAATCAAAACACTCTCCAAATAATAACTCCCAGATATTACTGGAAGGGATACATTTTTCTCTTTTAAAACACACAAAGTGATGTTCTCTATAATGTAATCTAGAGAAAACTGTCTGGGGGCACAAAAAGCAGATAAACGTGAAAGTCTAGCAGTCAGGGAGCCAACAGAGAGACAGTGATGTTCTGGCTACTTTTCCCAGGACTGTTTACCTTGTTACTCCGCAGTGCAAGAAAAATATTATTCCCAGTGTGAACTATTCCACAGATTGGTAGTTAAGACAATCCTGGAAACTGGAGACAAGTACTCGAGTCCCTCATGTGAGGTGACTAAAAGGGCTAAGCCACAATACCAAAGGCAAATTCTGCCACTGCTGTTTTAAGTAGATCAGTGTAATAAGAGGGCTTCTATAATATCACTCAGACCAACCCCCAAGGAAATTAGTGTAAATGAGTCAATTGATCTTGGATACTGACTGGGTGCAATGCTCCTCTGAACTGGTTTGGACAGGACACAAGTGGATGTACAATTCTGTTGAGGTCTTTTCATTTTAATGTTTCTTTGGAATTCTAATAGGCCATTCTACTTAGGCATCAAATTTGATTTGATGCTGACTTTTTTCAAATTTAATAGCTCCTTTGATTCTTGTTTTTCAGTCAGTATTGTGTTCACTTCCGCCCTAGAAAAGAGATGAGATGGACAGAAAAGCTACTCAGAAAAAAAAAGTAGATGGAAATTTTCTTAAAATAATCATCATATGGAAAGTATCATATCAGGATTTAACTTAATCAGTGAAAATAATGTAGTTCATGAAATATATATAATAAGCATACTGAAAGAATAGTAAAACATCTGTGAACATAAACTTGTTTTCTGAGAAGCAGCTGAAAATATTTGTCTCTGAAATGTTTTATAACAGTTTTGTTGGGTTTTTTTTTTGTTTGTTTGTTTGTTTTTTTTTTTTTT
>JACDJE010000402.1:593506-681878 GCA_016647715.1 Pavo muticus | reverse complement strand
AAAAAAAAAAAAAGGAAAAAGAGAACAGTACCTGAGGAATTACATACTACATAAGGCATTTAAAAATATTTCTTCAGTAAACAAAATAAGGTTTAGCCTATGTACCAGCCCTTTTAACTCAAAACAGAGCTGATGTCAAACTGGCTGCAAAGAAAAAGACATGTATTTAGTACATGCACTAGTCTAAAGAGGGAAAAAGATATAGGGAAGGGAGAAAACAGTACTTATGAATCAGTGCTAAGGTTTTAAGGAGTAGAAAAGAAGATAACATTGCCTATTTAGAGACAGATTTGTCAACTTTCCTTGTTTTCCTCCAATACTTGGAGAAATTTGGTTTTCTCCAGAACATATTTAGGGAGGCATACAGGAATAATGCACCACAGTGTCATCATGTAAATTAAAGAAAATCAAATACAAAATTTTCATTAGGTTTTAGTGATATTTTAACTGAAAAAAAAGTTACCTCTTTCAGCAAAAATTACAGAAACAGCTTTTGCTCACAGTCTTAATAAAACTTCATTACCCATTTTGTGAAACCATAATTAATCACCTTCATTTCTGCATACAAAACATTTCATGCAGCTGTTGAAATACTTGGAAACACTTGTTGGCTATCAGGAAAGCATTTTAAATATATTTCAAAACTCCATTTCATACAGAAAATAGCTTGGATAGAAGAGATTATCCCAAGATATTTTTGATCCTCATTCAGGAAGCAACTCATCTTTCTTAAATAAAATATCCAAATACATTAATGGACACACCTCTAAATGGTGTTGCTATGATTAAACCCTCACTATTCTGCTGCTGGGAAGGACTAGCCCTATATTCTTAGCAGATGAAATGTTGGGATTGTTTCATACTCTTTAGAGAAATTGCATCGTGTGATTTATCACCCTAATGCAAGTGAAACAATACTGACTGGAGTGCTGTCAGGGACAAATGACAATTCCAGCTGATTGAAAATTACTTTAGAAAAACAAAGTTAGCATCTTTGTACAATCTTAAAGCTCACAGAGCAGACTGGAGAGCTGAAACTTGCCAGATCTTCCTATAACTAGCGGCCATCCAACACCTACTTTAAGCAAGGGAATTATATAGAGTAGATTACAGGGCCTGAGGCCACACACAGTCTAATTTTCATCATCTCTGGAGAAGGATTTAATCACCACAGCTTCATACAGATATAAAGTTTCCAGTTGAGATGGCCATACAAAACCACTCAATAAAAAAGGAAAGAGCAAACATCTTTGATTAATATAAATCCTCGGAACTTGAAAAATAGCTTTAAAACATACTGGGTCTGAATCTCTCTATTACAAAAAAAAAATGCTAAGCAAAAGGTAAGGTTCAGTGAAAATGAGATTTCAATTTTGAGAAATAAGTCGGTGTTCCAAGCCTCTAAGTAGTGTACATAAACTGTGAGACTTTAAAGTTTCCATGTTCTTATTCCACTGAAATAGTTTTGAGGGGACTTGAGGTCTCTATTTTGGAAAGCCAAAACAACAGAGAATAAAGAATAAAGCCTTGTTCACATTACTGATTTTTTTTTTCCAAAAGAATAAAACAAATAAGAAGTCATTTAATTCATTGAAGAGATCAAATATTAAAACCTCTTTAAAAACATTTTGACCCTAATATCTGGCGTTTTTAAGTTCTAGTCAACATCGCATTAACTGTTGCACTAACAAGTGTTAATGCAGTTCCTGCCTTTCCTCTGAAGAGCCATAAAAGCACAGTGCTTTCAGAATTTAGGTAAAGATATAAATCTTGGCTCCAGGTGTTCCTGAATCACTTTCCATAATCTGCAGTGAAACTACTCTTGTCCAACTCCGACTAAATTTTGAGTGGTTTGTATGAATAGATTTGTATGAATTTAAACTATCTTAAGATGGGATATGTAAAATAAACTGAAACTTACTGCCATATCTACTTTCTGGAATGCATGTTAAATGGACTTTAAAACCAGATTTGAAAATCCATCTGAAGAAGGGATACACAAAAGTGATAAGTGAGGACTGAACATCATCCAGATCACAAATTGAAATGGAAGAAATACAGTAAGCAATTAAAAAAAAAAATCACAACCTGGACTAACAATTCAGTTTAAATTAGAATTTGCAGTTATTTTTCCAGTCGAAGTCAGTAGCTATTCTGTGTTTTGCTGTTCATCAGAAAAGCATGCTTATTAAGTGCAAAACAGCTCAGAACAACAAATATTAGCAGTGGTCGTTTCAAACATAATTCCCGGGCACAGAGTGCAAACCTTCTTCATGGCTGACCCTGACACAAATCATGCTTCTATTTTCAATGAGATTCTGAAACTCACTCCTACCCTCCCCTCCCTACTCACTGGAAAGTCCTCCTTCGTTATCTTGACTGATTCAATTAACAGATGCTCACGCTTCATTCCCAGGAACGTAAAGGTTCAGGGATATACTTCCAGTTTACTTAATTAGAAAGAAAATTAACTTAAAATGCACTGTGAACATGGTGCTGAGGTAGATTGCATGAATAATTCTCCCTGACCACAGATTCATTCTCTACATATTCATGGATAAATGGGTTTCTCTAGATGCAAGGGCTGCTCCAAAAGTAATGCCTCCTATTTTATTATTTTGACCCACAATCTCAGAGGTGGATGTTGGTGGCATGGGAGCAGAGGCTGAACCTTCCCACCAATATTCCATTACGTTCTGTTGCCACACAATAGATGGCAGCAGAGGGGCAGTCTGACAGAATGACATCTGACATGGAAGTGCATGTGAAGCAAATGTTTGTCACTGAATTCCTCCATGTAGAAGAAATGGCACCCATTGACATTTATTGATGCTTGCTGAGCATTTATAGAAACCAGTTTATCTGCCATTCATTTATCACTGTCTATGCTGTACTTAGGCCAATAAGTTCCAATTCTAAATAACTTCAACATCCAATTTTGTTACTGCACTTCAGATTTTGGTCCTGGCTTTCTGGGTCTAAAAGCCTGAGAGTGAGCACGTGCACATACTAACAGGCAGCAGTACCTTCTAAAGATTCTTCTTTCTTCACAGCCCTGAAAACTAGTTAGCAAGATTGAGTTCTGTTGTAAATTTGACATCTATTATTCACAAGTCAATTACAGGTGTGTACCACAAAGTGAAGTATCTTGCAAATCTCTGGTAAACATGTGAAACACATTCTTTAGTAGCATTTTTGCTACGCTTTTAGCATTAAAGGGAGAAAATTCTTCAGAGCACTGTACATCAGTAATTTGGTGGGCTACCAGCAGCCTGAAAATGACTTAAAAAAACCTCTATATTTGGATTTACACATTGCTTAGCAACCACATGAAGGAGAACATTATCTGTGAGAAAAAACATTTTATATTTTAAACAGTTGGAAATTTACAAACACATATGGGGAAGATGACAAAACACACGTTGTTAAACTTACATATTTTGCATCAGTGAAGATATAAATAATCATCTACAGAAACAGGAACAACCATTCCAGAAAAGATGTGTGCCAGACAGTCTACAGTTACAGGTATTTTCTATTCTGAATACAAGGGAATTATGTCAGTAAACACTAGCAAATGTTGAATAACAGCCAAGCACAAAAGAAGGTCACTGTTAAAGTTTGGAATAGGTTAAGCTACTTCAACAGGAACCAAGTAGAACACTGCAATACCACTCAGTGCACAGAAACACACATCATAACTCATGTAAGTCTTGTTTAACTTTCAAGCACCAAAACAATACAGAAAGCCCAATTAAAACTACGCTTAACACAAAAGCCTGTGTAGAATCCATACAGGCAACTTAAGAAGTTGTTTAAAAAAACCCTCAGATGTGTCTTATAGTGTACCTCAAGTTTTCAGTAGATGTCCTTTGCACAAGCTAAGATTCAGGGTAACCTAAATCAACACAAGATGATATGCAAAAGGAAATGTTAGTTTGGAAGCACGGGAATAAAACTATTAAAAAATAATAACCCTCTGTTGAAATGAGCTGCATTGTAAAAACAACTTCTGATTCAGCAACAGCTTTAATTATGAGGTATTTATTTCTAAACTTCTTAATGGTAACACCATTTAAAAGTAGAAAAAATGAGGCAAAGATCCTAGTTTCACGTGTGAGATTAGGAAGTTTTTCCCCAAAGCAAGAATAATCTTCTAATTACTAGCAGAATAGTACTAATCATTAGATACTATAACACAGTATACACAACTGTTAACAACCTTTCTCATGCCTTTTCCAAGCAAAGGAAGAGTGCCATCGTTAGTCAAAAGCAGCAGTTCCTTCAGCTGTTGTCCACTACCTTGCTAAAAAAAAAAAGCCCTTCACCTTTCTCCTTTTACACCATTTGCAAATAAAATGTAAAATCTTAATTTACCTTATTTCTCAACTTTTAGATCACCTTGAGCTTTGAAGAATTCCTGGAAGCAACAGAAAAGGTGATTCTAATGAGGTAAAAAAAAATCCCCGATAAGAGATTTGAAGAGCAGGTATTTGCATTAGAGTAAAGCAGAGGAAGGAGCCACAGGGAATATTATGGATTTACAGAAAAGTAACGGAATATTTTCCATTTTAGAAAACCAAACAAGTGGCTTGCTACAGGACAGGGAAATATAACACAGATCAGAAGGCTTCTGCTTATCTAGAAAGTTATGAAAGTTATGAAAGGGGGAATTGCTTTAGAGGTTAAAAAAAAAAAAAAAAAAAGCAGGGCAAGTTTAAACGATTTTAAGGAAACACACATGGATACATCTGTATGCAGAGCATTTTAAGGACCTGAAAATAAATAACAAAGTAGCCTAAGGAAGAGTTAGACTGCATAAATTAAGTTGAAAAGATTATTTCTAGAAAGTTATTTTGTCACTAATGTGACCTATCTATACATCAAAGAAGTGCTGAAGCTTCATGTAAGCAGAAGCAGTTTGGACCAGCTGTGCTTCATTATGAGTTTCTAGCTTAGCTGAAGGTTAGACCCTCAAGTCCCTGCTGACAGATGTTTGAATAATACTTTATTTGGTTGATTTTGCAAGAAAGGGCTGAAAAGATTGCCTTTGCTGACAGGAACCTTAATGGTAACTTGAATTTGCAATGTTACCTGTTTCTCACAGGTCATCTGATATAATTTCAGCTATGTAAGTTAAGTAGCTTTGAATCTTCCTTGATTTCAAAGAGACTTCTGGGTAGCCTTAAGGTCTCAGGCAGAAAAGAAGCCAAAACTTAGGGAGAGAGGGCCTCAGAAACCCAAAAGTGAAAGGAAAAATACCTAAGATCTTTCATATTAAGCAGATCCCCTGGTTAAGTGAACTGAGGGGTAGATTCTATTTTAAAGGTGCTTATCTTTTTAATAGGAATTTAAATGTATAATCGCTTCCTCTAAGTCACTTTTAAAGTGCCAAACAATAAGTTATGTTATACCACTGAAGCTGTGAAACCATGTTCCTTCTGAACGGTGCTGCACTTGCTCTAAAGTTGCAAATTCTGCAATTAACCATGAAATAGGCATATTCCTAAGAATCCACCAAGTTTATCTATTTTGTCTTTTTGCATTTTTAATTTGTGACAAACATCTGATTTTCTTCACCCTATATAAACATTAGATATGCATGCTCTCAAGGAACTCAGAAAAGAAGCAGAAACATTCTTCAGCATCTTAATTTTTAAAGAATATTGGTGAGAATTTGTTTGTTTCCAACATTCTATATATTGTACTGCCAATATTCTCCCCAGTTGATCGCAGTTCATCTACAGCTAAGATACCAAAAAGAACCCAACCTCTGACATAAGAATAAAGTAAAATGTACAAGGCAACTGGTGAATGTTAGGACAAAGATTTAATGCGTACTATCCTTCTTACCGATACAGCTCAGCAGTTAAAGCTAGAAAGTAGAAACATGAACTTCAAATGTATCTGTAAATGTTCTTGAAGAGAATATCTGGTGAGATATTTTTATGTGTTAACCTCAAGGTTGTTAAGATTACAAAAGCTAGAAAAGTAGTGAGAATCTGTTTTGAAAATGCTCCCAGAATGAAAAAGAGTTGCTGACAAATATGAGAGGATAAATGATAATTCTAATTTTGCAGTGATAGGTCCTGAGCAGATTCTGCCTATCCAAAAAGGAGGCCTGGAACATACAGAGGGGTTTGGGAATTGAAATAGCCCACTTTGAAATCTTAGAGATATTAAACTTTGCTATGAAGAGTTCTAGGACCCAAACACAAAATAGAAAATCAAGATAAAAACATGATTTATAAAGAATCCCAGACTACTATCTCTACAAATAGTATTGAAAATACTTGTGCTAGTTTCCAGATGACACGTTTATGTTCTGTAGGAGTTGTTTTCATGTTTGGAAGACTACTGTCTACGAATTTATTTTCTACGGTCTCTCTCCATTCACGCAATTTATTCAAACGTAGTTACCATTTTACTAGTATACTCCAGTACAGATTCCCTGATGTATTTCCCAGTATTTATCTTTCTACTCTATTGCACCTCTCATGGTTCCTGCTCTTGAAGTCTGCAGAAAGTCCAGTTGCTTCCCTATTTTAAAAATATCCTAAGTGATGTAGAATCTCCACCAGTAAAATAGGATGAGGGAATTTACAATTAACAAATGTACAGTTAGAAGAGTGGCATGGTTAGGATGGTATTTTACAGATTTATAGTTAGAAAGTTTATTGTGGTGGAAAGAGACAATCAAAAATAAATGAAAGGCTCACCCGTGTCCTAGGCTCTCAGTAGAAAACTCCAAAGGGAGGAATCTCCAGAAAAAGATCCTTCCCCAGTGGCACTCAGCCCTTAAATGGGGTCTAGGAGAGGTGCAGCCAGACTCCACCCCTTCCCATCACACAAGAGAATTGCCTTCACCTGTGCTCCTGCAGCTGACTCGGTGCTTGCCTCAGGTGATCAATCAGTGGTTCAGGACATGATTCAACAGTTCCCATACAGGGCAGAACAGCAGCACTTTTGCCATAGAAATTGACTAATCCTGTTTATTTATTCTATCTATTGTAGATACTCAGGAACACAGATGCCACTGCATTAATAGCTCTCTTTTTCTGTAATGCAAGGCATAAAATAAAGTATTGGTAAGTAAGATACCTGATAAATTTCTTTCTACTGAAGAAGAAAATGTGTCAGCTTAAGCGTAATATTCTTCAAAGATGATTCAAGGGCTTAAAGTAATAGATGTGCTCATAACCATAACAGAATAATGGCTAGAAACAATCTCTGACATTTCTTAAAGGTCTTTCTTTCGGGTTACTTGCCCATTCCCTACCTGCTCCTCTCAAACAAACAGAATAAATTTAGTTAACTTTTATTTTTTGACTTTCAACAAAAGGACACAAGATACAACCAAAAGAGAAAACTGACTTTAGTACTGGTAGTAGAATGAACAAGCCAGACATTAAACCCTAGAAGCAATTTCTGAAACAGAAAACCATAGCTTCAACTCACAGAGAAGGAAAATAGCCAGTCAGACATGCAGAAAGCAGAGGAGAGAAGGAGAAATGAAAATAAACCTCCCTTTCAGACACAAAATTAGTTCTAACTGATCTTTATGAGGACTATATGGTTGACCTGACAATACTGATAAAAACAGAGTTAGATGTAACTGGGCCCATCCACCACAAATGTGCAATTGAATTCCTCATTGATATCAGGAAAATATTTCTCACCAAGAGATAAAGTACACATTTACAGATGCAAAAAAAAAAAATGCAGAACAACAATTTCTGTAGAGTTTTTAAAAAATGCTCTTGGGCATCAAGCCTTAAAAGCTAGAAAATAATTAAACCTAATTATTAGGATTTTACCTGTAACACTGGCTCGGTGTTAAAAATAATTGCTCAAATAACAAGAAGTGAACATAAAATTCAATTTTTATTAAAAAGAAAATCCTGCAATTCTGAAACACTCTCTATATTGCAGAGAGCTTTATAATTTTTAAGTTTTAGAACTTTTAAAAATAAGTATTATATAACTTAAAATGTTAACTTACTGTTTGTCTGGAGCTATTGAGAATTTTTATGTGGAAAAGACTGCTGATCTTGTCAGCTTACTGGGAAGTTCTTTTGTCTTAAACCTTTTCCCATACACAAAGGTCCTGCTACCAACTCACACCGTCTCTCCATTATTCAAAGCTGTTATCTTCTCCATGACCTGCAGAACTGTAGCTGACCTTCTTCCCAAGAAGGCAATATTAGCTACTGTTATCTTGAAAATGCAGCAAGTATCAGTCTTATATGGAAAAGAAAAAAAAAAAGAAGTAGCTTTAAGACTAAACTGTTTATATTACAGTAGACATTTCTGTCTACAATTG
Organism: Pavo muticus; assembly: GCA_016647715.1. Classification (NCBI taxonomy): domain Eukaryota; kingdom Metazoa; phylum Chordata; class Aves; order Galliformes; family Phasianidae; genus Pavo; species Pavo muticus. The sequence goes on along the minus strand of JACDJE010000402.1, from coordinate 673,555 downwards.
CCAATAAACTAAACTGAAATAGAAAACTTGTATCATAATTTATGTGCTTTATTTAGATGAACATGCTATATTTCCAAGGTTCTGTTTGCAGTAAGTGTCCACTTTTTCTTTTGTATAATGACCAACACTGGAGCAGTGACAAAAGAATTTAGTAAAGAGTTTAGTAAATAATCTGACTCAAAGTTCAGATTGAAAAGCGTTATTCCTGCCCTAATAGCAGGTTTCTTTTTCATGGGAAACGATATTGCTCTTTAAATCACTCCAAATAATATTCTGTTAAATTTTTAACAGAAGAGCACCGAGCCTATTCTAAGATAGAAATCTTGAGTTCAAATAAGTTCTAGATTAGCAAAAATTCATTCATTTTAAGGTAAGCAAGAATTATACCACAGTCGATATTACTATTTCTGTTAGAGGCTATTAATAAACTATATTACATTTTGAATGGTTCTCTTTACGTTTCACTATTTTAGAAATGAGCTTCTTACTGTGCCTGTGTTTGGTTTACCTTAATCTGTTTCTCTTTTCTCACCCCATTACAAAATCAAATAGTTTAGAAAGCATTGGAGGGTATTTAAAGGATTAATGGAAGTAACTGAACGTTACCAGGCCAGTGATTAAAGATACTACTAGGAACAATGATAGCATCAATTCTGCTTCACTTCCTATTACATTGTTTTTATTATTATACAGCCATTTAGTCATAGCTGACTTTTCAAGACAGGAGAAAAAGACTCAGAATACGTAACTCTAGCTGGCCAGCAACACCTCACAACAATGCTTTAGTCTCCATTGTATTCAAGGTGACTGTGACATCCATGATACTAGGTTTGACCTCAACTATATCCTAAAACATAATGGCACTCAGAAAGCACACAGAAGACCTAAAAGAGGTCAAGAAGAGCCTGTCTGAGGAGGTACTATAACAGGAGACAAAGTACCAAAATCTTCACTCACCTCGTAAATCATGAAAGAGGCAAACTGACCCACGCAGGCAAGCTATTAACAAGGAAGCCCTTAGCAGTGAAGGGAATTTTAGTCCCAAGAAACCAAGTGAGATATGCAAAAAATACTGTGAAAAGAGGATACCTTAACCTGTCTCACTTTGGGGTACCCCAGCTGCATACTCTCATCCTCTTTCTCCCACTCTGGCTTAGCTTTGTGCCTAGTCAGTGCAGTTTGGCTGAATTCTGCTTCTCTTTTGCTTCTGGTCTCCTCCCAGCCAAAAGGGCACAGCTCACACTGTTGTGTGTACAGTGTGCTTCCCAATAAACTAATTCATTAAGATTGTCATAGGATCACAGTCTATCAAAAATGCTATTCCTCCAACAAGCTTCTCTGCTGCATGAGTACAAAGCAGAAAGTAAAATACTTCAGATCTTTGAAACTCCACCTTCATTGTCAGAGGGAGAAATCTGATGCTGAATAGCTGGCAGTATAGCTGTCATCACAGAAGGAAAACATATCAAGAAATAAATTTCTATTAAACTTGAAATTAACTTTGAATGGAAATGTTAGCATAAATTAATATTAGCAATGAATATTGGATTTTTATATTTTTTTTTTCTCTCCCCATTCCATACCTACAAGCCTTTGATATACCTCACAAATCATGTATGCACTTGAGACAACCTTCTTTTTGACTTTGTTGGCTAAGTTCCAAACCATGAGATTTTGAGACTTCTGTTTTAACAGAAAGCGAAATGCATTCTGATAAAAATATGAAAAACATAGAGGAGATTAATTAAATCCAAAGAGAATAACAAAATAGATTTTTTATTAAAAAAAGCTTTGAAGAGAAACACTGATTCCAAACCCAAGGCCAACCATCTCTCTTCAAGAGACAGCACTCACTTTCTTCACTTAAGCACAGAAGAGTAATAGGTCAAACGTTATCACTTTTTACACCTCTGCTCACCACCTCCACATCTTTGGAGAAGTTCTTGAGTAGAATGTTTGCTGCACTTCTGAGGAGCATAGGGGTCTGAACCATCTCCTCTCCTTCTGCACATCACCTTTGAAGATAAAGTTGTAGGTTTTTTTTTTTCCAGTACCAATCTTCCCTACTCATCTGAGCAGTTTTAAACAGTTCTCAGTACTCACATAGTTTTAATTAAATGCAGCCCCTTTGTATTTTGTGTTGTCTGATTGTATGACACATCACATCATGAACCTAGCATTATTAGAAAAAAGTTTCCTGCTGATTCCCATGGTAAGTGTATCCAGGGCATTTTTTTCTGCTTCCCTTGTGATTTCATTTTTAGCTCATCCAGACGAATCTCCTGCAATTGGGCTCCACTTTAACAAGGGCTGACCTTCATATTCCGAATACATTTTTTTAAGTCCGTAAGCATTACTAGGATTCCAGCTTGCTCTTTACTCAAAAGAGCTTCTCTCCTTAAACAAGAAAGGATTTGTTTAGCTTACCTTCACTAAACTACTGTAGGCAACAGTGAAACTGTACCCTTACAGCAAAGTTCACAACCTATTCAAGAACACCTAGAGACAGATCACAGCTTTCTGGGATTACAGATCAGTGTTAGTACATACTTATGTCAATCTTTTAAGCTGGGAGAAAGACCATCAGATAGCTCACTAAATAAAAATTCTAGAAGTGTTACACAATCATGCCCATAACAAAAATTTCATTGAAGGCCAAGTTCCTGAAATCAACTACGAAATAACTGAAGACAAACAGTGTCTTTCAATCCCTTTCAAATAACTAGAATTTATTATTATTTTAATACTAAAAACTAAGAGTATGTGCCCTTCTACTGGGCAGGTATGGGAGTTACTTGAACTAAGAATAAAACAGCATTCCAATAGTGATATAAAAAAAAAAAACTTGAGTCACGAGACTCAAACTGTTGTATCACAGCTTACAAAGAGATTTGATAAAGTATTCTGTCTAGCAATCCCCCACCATATCAGCACCTATTTTTCTGAAGCTCACACAAAAGCACAACTACTTTATCTGAAATTATCACAGCTGTCAACTACTTTTATAACTACAAGAAGCTGGAGCTTAAGTTACTACTAATACATAAGCTCAAATAAGTTCATGAACTCACCCTTTAGTTCCTTCCATGGTTTCCAATGGAATGGTTTCAATTAACAGAACTACTGAAACCAGACTACAATTTTTTTCCATTAACTTCTTTCCTAAGTAATTCCTAAAGTGGGCATAAACAATGAACCAAACCTTGTAACAGTCAGAGGAGGAAAACAACAGGAATCACTTCGTTTTACAGTTGGAGAAACCAAAGTTACTATAATTTATGCAACAATATTGGGATACAGATTCTATGTAATCCCATATCATAACTGAATATGATAGGAAAGACACAGTCAGCTTCCTCACTTAAGAAACAATCAAGCACACTAAAAATAACTGGTGTCTTCATGTATTTTAAAATTCACTTATATTGATAGTAATATTTCAAACTACATTAATAATATATTCAAATTCCCACTTCAGAGTCAAACTCAGCTTGAGAGGAAGATGCTTCATATTTTTTGTAAAACTGTGTGACCATCTATAACAATATATTTTAAATGCTTTACATGCACATGCATGTTAACAACATAACACAAAAGGTTTCCAAACACTTCTCCTGTGAATTTGGTTATTTGACATTGTTTTATGTCCACTTTACATAGCAAGAGGCTAAACTTACCAAATTGGCTGGGAAAAAAAACAATCAGAAGCACATGTAATACACGGAGCTACTTCAAACCTGAAAACTGACCCAATTCCAAAACGTAGATTCCCTTTTATGTTATTTTATGTGTTTTTTCAGACTTATATCCTGCCCTTTCATTCGATAATTCAGACATCAGTTAAACAAATGCAGAATAAACAGGGTTCATGAATGTATACACTGAGACACTGTGTAGGAACTTCTTTATTTCTAGTTCACTGTGCACTCAGAAAACAAATCCTTCAGCAGGAAAGCACTAACCTGACACATCCTCTTTCTCTCAGTCTGTTGTCAGCACAGCATGCTGCTTCAGCTGGAAATTCAGACAAATGTTTGCAGGCGAATTTGTAAAGTAAATCACAATGTAGATGGAAAAGAAAAAACAATACCCTGCACGTCATGTTTTTAGTATAGTACACTTAAGTCAATTCAGTTACTAAATGCAGTTCACAGCAGAGTCACATGGGAATGAGAAAAGGTGGGAGGAAATCCCTTAAACTGGTACTGCCAAAAAGTTCAGCTTTGTTAAACGACTCTCACCATTCACAGAAACTATTCAAGGCTCTTTAACTGCAATTCTCCTAATCCCATATTGTATTTCAACATACACTCAATGAAGCACAGCAACACCAGGTAAAATGAGAATAGCAAGTGTGAAAATTTAAGATCTCACAGTATCTTGCAGAAACACAGCAGTATCATTCTTTAAAATACCCTGAGTTATAATACTTTGACACAACTTATACTATAAATGAATCATTATAAAACAAACCCCTCCAAAATTATACACTGCTGACTCTAGAGCCTATCACAGAATCATAAAGGTTGGAAAAGACCTTCAAGATCATCTGGTCCAACTGTCCACCTATCACCGATATCACCCACTAAACCACGTTCCTTAGTACTACAATTAGTACTACAACAAAAATGTTTCTTGAACACCTCCACAGTGACTCAAACATCTCCCTGGACAGCATGCTCCTGTGCCTTTAAGACTTCCTTCACAAGGAGCAACCAGCCTTCCTGGACTCCTTTACCCTTCAGGAGTGAATCCCAAGGGACCCTCCCTTCCAGTGCCCCGAATAGTTCAAAGTCTGCCCTCCAGAAGTCCAAGGTAGCAGTTTTTGCTGACTTCCATCCTGATTTCATCAATAGAGAACTCTAGCATTTTGTGTTTGCTCTGCCCAGGACAGCTTCCGACCTCCATGTATCCCACCAGTCCTGTTTGTGAACAGCAGGTCTAGTGGGGCTCCTCCCATGGTAGACTCTCTTACCAGCTGCAGAAGGAAGTCATCTTCCAGACACTCTAAAAACCTCCTAGACCGCTTCCTCTGCACTGTGTTGTATTTCCAGCATATATCAGGGAAGTTTAAGTCCGCCGTAAGAACAAGGGCAGGCAAGCCCTGCCAGCTCCTACTCTAGGATCAGTTTCCCTCTTTGAGAGGGATGAGACCCCTCAGATTGCCCCACAGTCAAAAAAGCCAAAACTCCTGCAATGGCACCAGTCTCTCAGCTATATATTTATCAGAAGGGATATGGGTTTTCTTCTCCTCTCAGTATTTCTCGCTGCCATTGAAGGGATAGAGGAAAATATGCTTGGTACTCCTGCTCCAACAACTAACTGCCCCAATGCCCTGAAGTCCCATTTGATAACCCTCAATCTAATCTGATCATCTGAAGCTGATTTCTTTTCCCTGCATAAGAAGTTTCCTTTACAATATCTGGAAAGCTAAAGGAGAACACTGCACTGGAACACCAGTGCTTCACACTACTGTTTATTGTTGTTAATTAAAGCAGTTTTCTCCCAGATAATTTAAAGCCTATTTCCAAATCAAGTATCTGCTCTGGACAGAGTCTAAAGAAAATGAGAATTTTGTAGTCAGAAATATAGCATCTGCTACACTTAAATTGCTTATGCAAAATTACTGTTTACTACACCTTGAAATGAGCTGTGTGATATCCAAGCAAAGAAATACCATGTAGTTCTTAGTATAACTGTCTTCCTCACTTGGAATGCTTAAGACACAGGTGTTTTAATTTCCTTTGACTGCTCTAAAGTCTCACCTGCAACAGAGGAGTATCTAAGTAAAGATAGAAAGTTTTGTGTTGTTTTTTTCTGTTTGCTTGTTTTGGTTTTTTTTTTTTTTTNCAACTGAACAGATGCTCAATATTTTGCTCAACCTACAGTCACAGTGTGAAACCAAGCATAAACCATGGTAAGATGATAGAGTATACATATGAAACTCACTTGCCAGTAATTGCTGGCCTCACAAGAACTGGGTTTCTTTTCATTTTTGGTCACCATATATTGCAAATTCAGATAGACTTATTTTGATGAAATACAAGAAAATAATCCAGAAATCCAGCCCATTTACAGAGGCTCAGTGACTTAAAAATTTCAAGCAAACAATCACAAAAAACGTCTAAGCGTTTTTCTAATGTCTTTCTTCTCCCTTACCAATAATATTGTTACTTTCTGTTTTTCAACCTGTTTAAATTATTTCTAATGCCACGCTATATGAATCATCTAAACATCTGTGCACATTATTTATATTGTGGATAAGTAAAAGCATTACAACATAATAGAGGTGGGACAGATAAAACAGAGCTTTCCTACAGTAAAATAGCGTTATTATCCTTGGCTGACAGTAGTCTCAAACTCGCAATCACAAATACCTTATGAGCCCCCTAAATAGTCATTCCAATATAGGTACAGCCCCAAACTTTGATTCAGGAAGTCCTAGATTTGTCCATTAATATGACATTTATCGTAGACTCAAAAAATAAATAATCACACAGATGTCATTAATAGCATTTAACTTCTCAGAAGCCCATGCTCAGGAAAGAAATTTTAGGTGTAATAAGTTCAGAATTGCATACCCATGATTTTTCTCAAAGGGTTTGTGAGTATATTTCATTACTCTTTTCCTTACTTCATTAATCATAAAAGCCTCAACATCTCTTTAAAGAAAGCCTTTTAGCTTTAATTACACAGGGCGCTATGGAAAATCATCTTATAAATGTATACATTTTTCAAAATGATTAAGACAATATTTTATTTGTTGGAGAAATATATGAGCTCAGCAAAAATTCTAAGTTTTAGACAATCTACATGTATTTTTCCCCAACCTGCAGCACTTCAGATCAAGACTAGAACTACCTTCCTGGTATTCTTTAAGGCCTGTGAAACTCCTGATGCATTTTGGAAGAATCAACCAATTAAATTACTCTTCAGAAGTTGTCAGGTCAAGAACACATTCATAAAACCACACAGAAAATACTCCTGTCTTAAGGGGTGGCACCTAAAATATTCAAACTCCACTCTATGGGGCCAGATCAGAATATGCAAAATACACATCGTGTGGAACACCAAGTTCACATTACCAACAGTTTCCCCTCAAACATCTAGTCTGACAGTGCCTCAATTCTTATCAAGACAGACATAGCCTCACCAAATACTCCTCTCTTCTTTAGAATCACAGAATGGTTTGGGTTGGAAGGGACCTTTAAGAACACCTACTTCCAACCCCGCTGCTACAGGCAGGGACACATCCCACTAGACCAGGTTGCTCAAAGCCCCATCCAGCCTGGCCTTGAACACCTCCAGTGTGGGGGCATTAGACACAAGATTTCTTTTTTGCCCTAACAAACTTTCTGAAACTTTCATTTTTATTTTCTTGTTAGTTTGCCCAGTGCACCCATAGTCACCCTGCATCTTCCAATTCTAGGGTAGCTTACAAGCAAAAGCCAATATTAGACTTGCACGGGGCACAAAATAAATTAAATATTTATACCAAATGAGTTCAGCACCATGCATAAGTATCACAACACACTTCAAATAGTACTACTCTGATAGTTGCACATCTATACAAAAAAAAGAACAATGAAAAAGTGTTTGTGAGAAAACAGAAAACCCTCACACTTCCCTGGACGGTAACCAAATTTAGCTTTTCAGTAGTCTGAAAATCTATACCCTGATGGGGGTTGAAATGAGCAAGGAGGGCATTTNTTTTTCCTCCCATGTCTGAAAGTGGTAAAGCAGCACTAAGACATACTGTGATGTTTGACCAGAAGTCAATATTGGGCAAAAACTGAGTCCACTGTATTTAGATCTCTGTTTTTATGCATACTAAAATGAGAAATGCATCCTAGGTTTAAAACACGCTGAAATGTATGGCTAAAATTAAAACAAAACCCACCAAAATACAAGTATTCTTAATAGAAAAAATAGGAATCTCTCAGATTTGTTCTTAAGCTGTTATGAAGATGCATTCTCCTTTTATAACATAATTGGAAACAATCTGAATCTAAATTTGTTCACTAAAAAAATATTGTTCTCTCTTTCTAGTGAATGGCTTGCTATACAGTATGTCTGGGTATTGTTGTTTAATTAAAAGGAATAGCTCATTTAAATAAACCATCACCTACTATTTAGTCTTCCACAGCAAGAGAAGAAAACCGCCACACTCATCAGGTATAGCTGAACTGACACTACACACTACAAGCAAAAAAAAAACAAAAAATAATAAATTTAAAAATACAGTACTTTTCATACTGGAATATTTATTCAAAACTCTTAACACACCGCATTACCAGACTAAAAGCAGTGACAAAATTATTTTTTTTTTATATTATCATTATAATATATTATTAATTCAAAGATGGGGGCTCCACTGATCACTGTCAAGTGTGAAGGAAAAACAACTAACCTCTTCCCCACAGTCTTGTTCTGCAGATTCTGAGATTTTCACCTTAATGGAATTGATTTCAAGAAAACACACATTCTGTACTACGCAAACATGAAGGAATAATTCACCAAAAAAATTTAGAAATGCAAACAAGAAATTCTCAGCCAAGGTTTTTTCTCAACTCTGTTTGCTTTTGGACCGGAAATGGCACTGAGCCTAACACTGGATACTTGACTAAACCATGACAAAAACTCCAAGAACAATAATAAGAAAACTGAATACAATTATAAGGAAGTGGGGGACGATTAGTAATTATATCCTTCAGATCTTATACATTCCTGATGATGTAAAATAATTTCAAGTTACGCTTAAATATTGGTATTTAACTGAGCTCAGCCTTTCTTATACTTAGCTACAACCAAACCTGAATTTTAGTGTTTTACTTAAAATATTATGCTTTATTATCCCACATATAACTGAATGTACATATGCATTACAAGGTAGAATTATTCTACTGAAGTTCAAGGAGATATTCTCAAACCAATCTTAGATCTAAAATTAATCTACATTTTTAAATAATTAAATTCTGTAAGTTTACACACTAGTAGTGCTTCAAGTGATGAGCCATAATCATAGAACATTTATCTTGAATAACGGCCCTTGAACAAAAGAAATTTTTTCCAAGTCATTGGAAAGAGGTAGGCATGATGGAAAGTATAGTAGAGAATACTGTCTGAATGAATTTAATTTGTGTTTTGGAATGTTCCCAACACTTCCTGCCAGCAAGATCCAACTAGTGTATCTGATTGTACACACAGTGTCAATTTTTAAACTGTTGTAACAATGCTCAAAGTAGCATTATACTAAAAATTTTCAAAAATTTTTCTTATTTTCTTTCTTGAAATGCGTGTCCCATCACTGCACTACTTTGCTGAAGTATGTGCCATTCTAGTACTGTTTCCAATAATACAAATGGATTTTTTTTTTTTTTAAAGTATCATTCAAACATGTAGATCAGAAAGCATTCCAAATATTCTTTTTCAGAATATGGTACCATCTTCAAAAAATAAGTTTCATTAAAAAGAAGCAGGTGTCAGAAAAGTACCTTTAGAAAACCAGCTGAACTGCCCTAACTGTAACACACTTGGTTTCACTTTGATTAAGTGAGACCTTGCTTGGTCCTAGCAATAGGTGAAGCAAAAGGTTGAATAAAAAATGTGTAGACAGAAATACCAGAACAGGAAATAGCTGAACAACTCTGAATTTTCAATTTTGCATTAGCAAATATAGATAACATTAAACTGCAGACTAACAGACACCTTTTCCTAACATCACATCACTCACATATATTAAAGGATTAATTCCTGCAACTTGAACCATTTTTTATTGACCAGCACTTCCCATACTGAGCACTATACCAACATAAACAGATTCATTGCTCTCCAGGTTCCTGCCATGAAGATTAAACATTAATAATTGCTTTAATTAAATTGCTTTCCCTCTTCCAAGCCAAGGCAAAGAAGAAACATTGGTAATTCAAAATATTTTATCATTGCTAGTTTAAAGCAATGGTTTTAACCGTATATTTTTTCCTACTATGGTTATTATTTTGTATAAGTATTTCCACAAGATGGTGCTGCAGTCCTATTTTAGAAGGTGTTTTCCTATATCTAGAAAACAGTATATAAATTATTGTAAAACTAATGAAGTAATTTCCAAGATCTATTTTTAAGCAAAAAGAGGAACAAGTTCATACCTTCTTACTCCCTAAGTTCTTTTATTTTCTGGAAACAAGTATATAGAAAATGGAAAGTTCTAATACAAAACTCCAAAAATCCTTGATTAAGTTTATACAGCATGTTTGATCAAGTTATGTACTTGTTTGTATGTAAAATAAATTGAAATTCTGTATGATTACAGAAAAACACATTACTGTTAAAATACAAATTACTTTTTACAGCATAACATGGAACAGCTGGGTTTTTTCCTTCGTCTGTAAACTCTGCTAAAAAAAACAACATTGATTTTATCAAACTCCCAAAATCTTTTATGTGAAGTGGGCATTATAGCACAAAGAAATACTGATATGATAGGCCACTAATTTACAAAGAGAAATAAATCTTGCCATACTTTACACATTTTTTGTTTGATTATATGTTTATGAAAGTCTCGCATCTGCTTACACTGCTAAAGAGAAATTTTAATGCAGCTTCAAATCATAAAAGTCCTGTGCATCTTTGTATACTGGATGGTCTCCATCTGTGCTGCTAGTCTTAAAACATGTTGGCTAAGAGTACTAAAACACTCAACACATCTCTTGTAGTCTGTGGACTTCATCGCACATTTTAGTGTTTGGGATCAAACTGACTCACACTTTGTTTGTGTTAAAGGAAGCCATAATGTGTTGGTGCTCTGTAGCTGCGTACAAAAATTTATATTAAAAAAAGGTATGTATTTAAAAGTGTGTATTTAAGTTTTCATTAAAACTTATTCAACAGTACAAATGGTAAGATAGTATGCAATAAAGCCTCTTGGGTGCAATATGCAAGGACCAGCTGAAGTGTTTCCCACAGGATGTAAACCATGGCCCTCAAGCCCACACTTTAAAAAAACACACTACTTAGCACACTGCTAACAAATGTCAACGCAAAAATACACCGCTGTGATGACTCTGCTCTACAAAAGGAGAGAGGGAGCAACTATTTCAACAGTTTTACAAAGTAAAAGTCAGTTAGGCAAATTTAAAAAAAAAAATCATGGATACACAGATGCATTAAAAGATATTTACTCAAAGAAACATAAAATCAGTGACATTACAAATTTGATATATTAAAAATTTAATGTTGTACAAACATACATATTAATTTTTATATCCATACGTCTACAGAGACCAGGCCTGAAGAACTGTTCTTTCAGGTCTTCTCAGAAGCGTTACTTGAGGTTTTCAACAATTCTGAGGTTTCTTCAATTCTGAAAATCAATTTTGTTTACATAGTCACATATACTTATTAAAATACACTAAAAAGCAAATTTACCTTTTAATGGATCCACAGTACTAATACTCAGCATTAAACTAAGCATCCTCTCATGCCCCTCTTCCTCTGCAATTGGTTTGCACACTAAATGTCTATCAAATATCTAAAAACCTTAAGTAGACACCCAGAAAGAAGTAACCCAAGCAAAATTAGGAAAGGTTAAATCGCAAAAGAAGGCAATAATTCATTCAGGACAGGCATTCATAGAATATGAATTAAATGCATTGCTGATTCCTTAGCAATAATCAATTGCAATAAAAGTATTTCTTAAAAAAAACCATACTCATAATTCTCAGTAATAGCATTAAACACACCTAAATGCTTAGGCTCAAATTGGTTATTCTTTTTCTTAAAGAATAAAACAGCAGAGTTAAAACATATTGGTTACTTTTCAGGAAGAAAAGCTTCTCATTCCAGGGAGCTCCTATCAGAAGATAAATAACATTGCTACTCCTTGTCAGCTGAATTCTAAATACTCTTTAATCTTTAGTTGATACTATTAAGAATGTTTCTATTGCTTTTTAGAAATCAAAACAATGACTCATCCCACAAATATAGAACTGTAGGTGGATTTATTATCCAGTAGAGTCATAAGGAAATGTCACACCTGATGTAGAGGCCTTTGAGGTTTGGAACACATATGTACACTCTCTGTAAGTCTTAGTCCAGTACAACTCTCTCCTGGGAAATGAATTCCTGCTGCCCTTTCCCATTACTTACATTTTACTTATCCTTTCCATTCTTTGTCTTGTTGTCTCCTGCAATTTAAAAGCAACAAGTTTAGCGAACTCTTCAAAGCTACCATTCTTCAGATGGACTTGCAATCTGAAAAATTCATAGAGAATGCAACTTTAAGCACTGTTTACATAGCAAAAGGATTTTTTAAGAGACAGATCTAGAACAGGTTTGCATAGTTTCCTTGTTTTTCACTAGTAGCACGTACAACTGATACTAAGGCTTACTTGTTCTCTTAACATCAAAAAGGAAATCAATGAAGCGTTTGCCAGTTTTAATTACCTTTGAAATCTTTGTCAGATCATGAGAATTAATTATCATGGCCTTGGGAGATGAGTCTGTGGATAATAGTGAATTGTATCCAGACGACTGACGAAGACACTCTGTCATCTCCTCCTTCTTTTCTGTATCTATGGAGAAAGGCTCATTTTTATGTGACCTTTGCCTTTTTCCTCTTATTACAAGGTCTGCTACCAAATAGCCTGGATTTACCATATGTAAAAACAGAAGAGAATGCATTGTTTCGAAAGGAAAAAATCTACTTGTGAGGATCCAAAATAGTTTTCTCACTTCTTAAGACAAGAGAAAATGAAGTATATTAGGTATTGCACAAACAAGACAAATCCCAAAAAGATCATTTAGGAATGCTGCCTTTTTCAAATGAATACAGTGAAATCAACACTTAAGAAACTCTAACTACTATGAAACGTATGATTCAGTAATTTCAGATGGTTTGCATTATTAGTATCGTGACCTGTTTTTCAAGCATGTTTTTAAGTAACTTGACTTACAAGGAGCAGAAAAGATAAAGTCAACACATAGCTTAAAATTTCTGTTAAGTTCTTGCTATTTCCCTAGCCTTGCTTGCATTGGACTAGATTTGGCATCCATTCAGCAGAAACAGCGCTATCTTTTACATTAGGAAAGTTCCAGTACTCTTAAATTCAGAATATCATTGTCAGGGAAAAATAAACAGTTTAGTACATAAAAGAAGCATTCATGTGACCTTATTTTAAATAATAAGCATCTTCAGATTATGCCTTTGGGACATGTTCGGCTAAGCTATTTTGTAACTCAAATACATTAAATTATTTCTAATCAATTGAAATTTAGAAGTGTTCCTTCAGTACAGCAGTGATTCTTGAAGAGTAATACAACAACAAATGCAAAAAAACACCTCCAACATTGTGAGTACTGTATATCCTTAGACATACAATTAAAACTGGCTGCATAATGATTAAGTTTACAGTGACTTGAATCACACTTAAGAAAAGCCAGAATAATGAAGTCAAAAGAATTCTAGAAGAAAGAAAACATGAAAATTCTCTATAAAAGACCATCATCCTGCCTCCTGAGTATAAGCCCTCAAATGTCAGTAATATATCATTCAACATACAAAGGGAAGTAAACACGGCAAGCTTTTTAAGGTCTGTATAAAGATCTAATTTCTGAGACTTCAAAATAAAAAATAAACTTCGACATAATCAAGAAATTGCTTTCCAAACTTACGTGGAATCTGGATTACTCAGATAAAAGAAGTAGGTTTATCACTTCCTGCCTAATTCCTACGCAACATCCCAACACTGGACCAAAAGGCCTAGCAAATGAGAATATCCTCCTTACTAACAGTGGTAGGAATAATAGCTGCCATCAGGGAGACAAGTCATGTTAATAAGTGATGAAACTTAAGGGGTAAGAAGCAACCATTGAGAGGGAAAAAAGGGTTACTAAGAGTCTGGGGAAATTTTTTAATTTCTTTCCCACTTAAGGCTGTTTTATTTACATCTGGTATATCAACAAAATTCATCTGGAGACTAAAAAAAGGTTTTGCTGTGCTCTTCAAAAGAAGAAAGTTCAGCAAAAAGGCTAGTTGGATAGTTGCTGTTTCAAGAGGGAAAAACCATAGAGAACGTTCAGCACGGATTATGAACTTGTTTTTCCCTCAGTTTTCCCCAAGCCCCATCATAAAAGCAAGCAATGTAAATGTGCCACTATTTTAAATACAATAAACTGCAGCAGCAAATTTATTTTGTGCACCTTAATTAAGTTAGCATCTGAGACTTTTGGCCAAGTGTTATTTGTCAATTAATTAGTGTGCTAGGTATTTGCATTAAAGCTTTAAAAAATATTTCTGTAATTTATTTAGCATCTGCATTTACTAACATGAAATTGCTATTAGGTTCATTTCTTATCTAAAGCATGTATCTAAATCAAAACTGCAACTGATTGCCCACTTAAGACAACTGTTTTAATCAAGGTCAGCAAGACGCACTTAGCATATGACTTTAATTAAGGAAGTCATTAACACTCACCAGGAGAGACTGGAATTACACTGCAAGTACCATCTTGACTTACGCTGTTGAACTCTGCAGATAAGTCTCTCTGAAATACAAGTTCACTGCATTTTAGCCATATATCAAAAACATCTTTTGACTGAACAGAGTTATACTTCAGTACTAAACATGAATACTTTTTGTACAACAATCCAATTATGTCAGCATTGCACACGTGTTTTCACAGAACTGTGCATTCCATGAAGACTTTATTAATATTGCTGTTAGTAAACAGGTCAAAAGCAGGTCCAAATATAGTTTCTAAAACATCAGTATGAGTAGAATGAGCAGTCATAACGTTCTTGACCTGTGCTAAAAATTATCCTACAGATGAACTGAAATTCATTCCACTTAAATGCTTAGAAGTCAAGTCTAGCTAAAGCTAGTTTTCCAGACTCCTAAATGAGAGGAGCTGTTTCTAGAAAAGTTAACAGTTTCATTCAATCTAGCTTCAAAAAGGCTGTTCATAAACAAGTAAACAAAACTGATGTTCCACTAGAAATGTATGCAATTTCTTTATCTCAAAGTTAAAAAAAAAAAAAAAGCCTCAAACAACATCCAGCCTTTATTAACCAACAAACTATTATTATGTTTGAAATCTTACCCTTCAGTAAAGTACAGTAGCTCATATACTGGAATACATAACTGCATCACTTAACAGGGGATTATGTCTAGGTAAGTAGATAAGGGAGAAATAGTAGGTGCTGTGAGTGAAAAAGCTAAGGAAGACTGCAGTTACGAGTGTTTCTCTAAGAGAAGGGAGGGAGGAGGGGGAAAAGAAAAGAAAAAAGGTATCTGCACTGAGCGCTATTGCCCAACTCCTTTCATTGAAAGAGATTTGGTAGTCTTTCAGATTTTCCTGGAGCTAAATGCACAGCTGCTGCTGCTGCTCCATGGCAGCACTGCAATACAGATCTTAAGAGTGTTCCTGCTATGCTGGCTAGATGCCAGGCACTCCCTGAAAAACCCAAGAGTAAGAGGAAAGGAGTAACTCTAAATTGCTTCTGTATCTACGAAGAACAACTTGGATGGAATTTCAGAAACAAAGCAGCAGTAATTCTCCGGCCCAAAGGATTATTTCCAGGCAGTTTTCAGAAGTCCATTGCAAAAAAAAAAAAAAAGTTAGATTTAAAGACTCTCTTTAAAACCCAGCTCCTTTTGCTTCGAAAGAAGTGCTAACAATGCCACGCACAAACTAAATTCAGACTTGTTTCTGCAGACAACTTCTAACAGTAACAGGCACTGCAGAAATAAACTCACTTCCAGTAGATTTTTGAATGATATTAGTGTCAAGTATCTTCACAAAGAATGTTCCATACCATTCCAAACCTCTGAACTACTTCAATAAAGATTTACTAAAGTAATGATAAACCAAACATACACAGGAATTTCAAAAAAGCCTAGTTGAATTATAAGCCATTCCACACCACACATGCAGCAACCGCCTCTTGAAGAAAATACACTTGAAAAAGACTCAAATCTGTTTGGCAGCGTAGCTGAATGGCCCTTGAAACCGATCAGAGGAGAAAAAACATAACTGACTCACTTGGACATACGTCCGCTGATAATTAAATTACAGTATTTATGCACAAGAAATTGATTTCAAATGGTAAATCCCTTAAGCCACTACTGACCTGAGACTGTTCAAGAAAAAGATTTATGTCACTCGCTATTATTTTTGAAGGACGTAGTTCAAAGAATCCCGTGATCAGTCTGAAAGTTTGCCCATTTCAAAACTCAGCATAACTGGCAAATTTTCAAGAAAAGCAATTAAAAAACTCAAGTATTTTATAAAACTACTAGTGATAGTTTCAAATTTTCAGGGCCAGAAAGACATTCTAAGCTCCAGGTTATGAGTTAATTCAACATCCTCACCACTACAAGGGAAGAAAACAAAAACCCCACACCTTTCAAAAGGGTTTCCAACTTCTGGAAAGAATCTGACAGCATCCTTCGGATACACGTGCAAACACATGCTTTGAAATTAAGCATATGATCACAAAACTGACATTATGAGTCACTCTACCTTAAAATACGAAGAGGCAGTCATATATGAAATTAAATAGCATTTACTTCGCAAAGATCTTTCAACAGCACGAAAATAAATACTTGATAAGCTCTGACAAATACAGCAACATCACAATTGTAATACCTTCGTACATTTAAAAATACAATGAATATCACAGACAAGGCAGGTAAGAGCAAGCAACAATGAGAAGAGCTATCAATTAGGCTAAATATTGAAAAGATAAGGATAAAGTAAGTGCATGATTAAAGTAAGAATTAACTTCTCCACTAATCCTCCTAATTTTCCATTGTGCGTGCCACTTATACATAACTACTGTGAGATATAATGAAGTCTTAATCTTTCAAAAGAGAATAACAGCATCTAATTGAAGATCAGTCTGGACAACTGAAAAGGAAGGTCAGCTGTATCAATGGCAGAAGTACCACCCCAGGCTACTGAAACAACATCGGCAGCCCAGAATGAGGAATCCAAAATAACATGGATAAGGAAGCCTTAAACATGCTCCCATCACAATGAAATTCTCCAGATATGGTAAGCTTTCAAAGACGGCATAATTTTACTTCTGTGGAAGTTACCTCAACAAGTTCACTGTCATATAAAAAAAAAAAAAAAAAAAAAAAATCACACACAGTCAGTACTTAGGAAAACATACTGAGCTACACCTGCTGGAAACTGTTTCCAAAAGAGAAGTTCGCTACAAAATACCAGAAAGCAACAGAATGTAACAATTAAGTGGAAAGAATATCCTCAAACAACACTGGCATTCAAGATCACCCATTGCGAATAGTGAAAGACATACATCAAGAGGTAGGAAAAACAGAAACAAGCTGACCACACTGTGTTTGGCAACACTCCTGTCACCTAGTAATAGCTGGGAAACACTAAAAAAAAAAAAACACGTTAATATTCTGATAGTCATATCTGCTTTTATTATAGAAATAAAATTGAAGTCAATATACCTTTTTGGACTGCAGCAACAGTTCTGTTTCAAGAAGCAAAACTCTGCTCAACAAATTATTCCAGTCCTTCTCATCTATAATCACCTTCCCTTTCAGCCTCTCTTCTAAAACACGTAGCTTATCTTCCATCCAGTCTAGCTTATGAAGCTTTTCCTGGCAATCAGCAAGTTGACTCCTTAGGAACTCCATCTGAGAATTCTCTTTTATGACCTGAAAACATGGATAAAAACACTTTTTCTAATTTTGGCATAGATATAGTTTATCTTTGATTGATGAAATTAAATGCAATTTTCCTCAATTTAAGTAAGCGCATTATGCTACATTAGAAAATTATCTTTCGGAATTGCTATAAACTAATTATTCACTGAACTAAGCTTTTACAGAAAACTGTTAATGGAACTGGCACTTGAAAGGTCAGTACAATTTGACTTTTTTAACCACTGAATATATATCTCTCTCTCTACTAGTTACACTTAAAGAGAATCCAGCTACTCTTTTAAAACCTCATCCTTTAAGAAAGGTCCTGTAAAAAAAAAAAAAAGTTAGGAATGCATATGGACAACTTAAATATTCTTACTTGTTCACATTCAACTTCCACAACATCATCATCTAAGTACGATTCTTCTTCATTACCTCCCTCTGCTGGAAGGGATGGTGGATTAAGGGGTGTTGGATTAATAGGTGCAAGAGGAAGGTCATCATCAACTGCATCTCCAGAGTGTTGTTCTACAAGAGGCATCTTTTGAGCATGCTTTAAAAAAAAATAAAAATAAAAACCCACTGATGTTTCTTAGTACAAGAACATTCACATGCATCAGACAGACAACTGACAGAAAATATCTATCATTCTAGCATTTAATTGTTAATTAAAAATAGAAGTTTTATCCTAACTGGCTGCAAAACACAGAAAGCCACAACAGGCAGTTTAAATTTAAAAACAAAAGTTGTATAGACATGGAAGAACTCTAAAACAAATACGCACACAAATTACTACATTTACTGAATATACTGGTTCCCATCTATAAGCAGTGCTGAAACCACTGATGGCTTTTCTTGTTGTTAAAAAAACAAAACAAGAATATTGTCTAAGGCTGATAGATTTCAAAGCGTGGATTAGAACTCTCTAGTTTCCTATGTAATAACGTACACGTGGATCGATCCAACAATGAAGTTACCACTCAACCTTTCAGAAAAAAATAAGCTTAAGAAAGAAATTTGGAAATCTCTTTTCCTTGCCTACTTCCAAAGTACTGCATGTTACCAACATTTTCCTTCCTTTGAATATTTTCCTCAGAGAGAACAAAAGACAGATTCTATCTTTCTTCCCAGATGGAGCAAGTCTTATCATCGCTACCTTTCACAAACCAAAATATGTTGTCTAATGATCAAGAATCCACAATTAGTAGTGGATTGTGTAGTAATCTGCAAGTGTTAAGACACTACATGTTTTAAAGTGACACTGAAATTCTTTTCTTCAAGGGAATTCTTAATACACTCACATACATTCCCATTTATACAGTCAACAAAGCTTAGTTGGAAAGAGAAACATAGTGAGATAGCAAAGGAACAAACAAAGAATGAATGCTCACCCATATCCAAAGATTTAAGCTCACGATGAAAAGCTACACAAAGGAGGGATCTCCAGAGAGGGATCCTTCCTCAGTGGTAGTCAGCCCTTAAATGGGGTCTAGGAGGAGTGGAGCCAAGTTCCACCCCTTCCAGTCACACAGGTGAATTGCCTTCACCTGTGCTCCCACAGCTGACCCGGTCCTTGCCTCCAGTGATCAATCAGTGCTTCAGGCTGTGACTCAACAGTTCCCATACACCATTTAATTCCACTAATCTGGCACTTCATGGTTGATGAACAGTGATTTCAGGTGCTTTCTTTGTGAAGTTTTCCTCACTGCTAAGGGCAGTATTTTCATTCTAAATAGAAATCACCAAGCTTTATTGAGCTTAGTCCTAAAGAAAGTTTTGTAGGATTTTACTTTGCACTCTTTAACCAGGAAAAATGGGGAAAGCTGTCTCCTCCACAGGAGAAAAACAACATAAAGTATCAGCTCAAATATTACCCTCAGAAAACTGAAGCCAAAAAGGAATGATACGTTAAGAAACCTTTGCTAAACAGATTCTGGCAAAAAAAATAAAAAGCAAGAAGTATTTTAAATGTAGGTTTCTAAACAGCATAATGTCATGTCAAATACAATTCTGTCTCAAAAAAGATGTATAATATTTTTCCAATTGGATCTTCATTTTGATTACTGTTCCTCCTTTTTCTTCTGTATAATTCAACAGTACTAGATTATTACCACCAAGACTCAATCAACTACTCAGTAAAAAAGAAGTGACAGTTTCTGTAATAGCCATTATCTCCATCAACCACACCTTGAAAAAAGAACATCAAGCATGATCAAGTGTCAAAACCTACAAGAAAGCACGTATTCCAGAAAGAGTCTGACTTGCTACAAGTGAGACTAACTTTTAGACGCGCAACATAAAAACTATTTCATACCTGTTTGGAATTCAGAGTGCTGCCACGGAGATCAAAAAGAACATTATCACAATTTGACCATATTTCTCGTTTTGAAGGTCTGAATTTCTTCCTTGTTTGGGACTTAACCTTCAAAATAAAAAGGAGGAAAAAAAAAAATCATTCTAATACGGGAACATTTTTCTGGGAAGGAAAGGAAGACACCACTTCCAACCACAGTTGGCAGGCAAGAAAACTGCATCATACACACATAAAGGCATTTAAATCTCTGAAATACAACACTGTCTAAGAAAAAAAAATATATCCTAAATTAACAGAGAAAACAGATTTCAAAGTGAATACCATATACATATTCTTAACACCTATGCAATGCTGCATGAAAGTGGATCACAAATACTGAACTTGCAAGGTTAACGTCAAATAGGATAAAAGTATGTCTCTTTCAGAAGCACAATTAGAAATAAAGCAAAGAGAAGGTCTGAAGGTTTTATAATCTTAACTGAAATATGAAGACAATTTTTTTTATTAAAATCATGTCTTCAAACACAGTATAGATGATAAAAAATACATTTACGTACATCAAATGTGATTAATAATCAGAGTTAAGATGTATACTAACAAAACTCAAATATAAGCTCATACTTAAATTAAATGTTACCAGAACTTTAATATTGCAGAGGATTTTGTTTTTAAATCTACCTGTAATGTCTTGAGTTACACAAACACTCGCTGTGTTAAGAAACAGAAAAGTCCACTTACCCATAAAGATACCAAGTATTGAACTGATCTTTTAGTAATTTTATTTTGTTTATACTACAACACTGGCAGCTTGTCTCTTTTATACACTCAACAACATTCAAGAATCTCAGAATGCAACTTTATACTAATGTTCCCCCTATTTTGACAAAAATAAACTGATCTTCACCTTCCACCTAGAGGACCAAAAATACATCAAAAATAACATCCCTCACAATGAAGTTACCATTTGATCAGTACCTTATTCAGGTTACTTAATTCCTTATGTTTTTTCACCACGCAGTTGATAACGTCACAAACAATCTGCATTTTTCTTTCTGCAAAACCAAACTGAAGGAACTGCTCTTTTGTTAGGATTGGTTTATAGTGAAATTGATCTCGAAGAAGCTGCAAAAAAAAAGAAAAAAGTTTGCTTTGAAAATCATTTTAAAAAATTACTGTAGAAATAACATGCTCAGCTTCTTATTTTTCTGCAATCTTTCTTTCTTTCTTTATACAGTTCAAAGCTGAATCAAATTCAGTTGATTTGATTCTAATTTATAAACTGTTAAAAATCGGAGTTTAAACATAAAATCATTTACAATATCATGCCAAATTAATTTCTTAGTTGTGTTTCCATTATAATTATTGAAAGTTGCTGTGAATTTTTTCCTTCTGCTGGCTACAATTTCTCTGTGTTTACTTCTGACTACATAACTTGTTCAGTGAGGGGTCTGGAGCACAGGTCTTATGAGGAGCGGCTGAAGGAGCTGGGATTGTTCGGTCTAGAGAAGAGGAGGCTCAGGGGAGACCTTATTGCTCTCTATAACTACCTGAAGGGAGGTTGTAGTGAGCTGGGGGTCGGCCTCTTCTCTCGTGTGACTAGTGATAGGACTAGAGGGAATGGCTTCAAGCTGCTCCAGGGAAGGTTCAGGCTGGATATTAGGAAATACTACTACTCTGAAAGGGTGGTCGGGCGCTGGAATGGGCTGCCCAGAGAGGTGGTGGAGTCACCAACCCTGGAGGTGTTCAAGGAACGTTTGGATGTTGTGTTGAGGGACATGGTTTAGTGAGAACCATTGGTGATGGGTGAATGGTTGGACTGGATGATCCTGTGGGTCTTTTCCAACCTTAGTGATTCTATGATTCTGTGATTCTATTCCTCCAACCTAATACGTAATACAAATACGTTACTGATTCTGTGACTGTCCTAAAAACTGAAATTTCTTTAGATTTTCCTGAAAATGAGGAAGCTAAAGACTTTCCACATCCTTAGTTACTACTGATCTTAAACGTTAAACAAATTACAGCTCTTATTCACAGACAAAAATTTTCACTCTCCCTAGGTACTTTTATGAGGTCATAGACAAAATCACGCCTCTTTTTTAAAGAATGTGAAGACAGATACCTTATAAATAGCTTCAATAAAGCGCAAGTCACTCTTTGCTGTAAGTTCCACATCACATTTCACCACAAGTTCTGCTATGTAAGTTGAGAAAGATGTAAAGGAATAGCTAATTATGGGTAAAAACGCAGCTGGATCACCCTTCACTAACCTATTAAGAAACAAAAGGACTTTACGTAGCAGAAGAGAACAAAAGACTTTAATTATACAACTGCAAACATTTAACTTGAAAGGTTAATATAGTCAATGTGCTATACTCAAATTATATCTCCTCAATATAGCAAGCACGTTACACCTAAATTATATCGTTTCTCCTTCATTTTCAAGTTTTTCTCTGGTTCTCTTGATTGCAAGTAACTTTCCATGCATATCTCATTCAGCAGTCTTTACTATTATCCATAAAATGCCTGAAACAATGCTTTTTGCGACCCCCCCATGTCATCCCAACATGTTCAGGTCTAAAGCCCGAAAGCTCAATGTTAAACACCTTGTTGTTCCATCTTTACGGGATGAAAATTTCTGAAGAAGTGTCATCAGCACTTACGAAGAAAGAAACAAAGAGAGATTAATCAAGGGGGAAAAAAAAATAGCTCAGACTAGCAAAACTGCATTATTTCATCTTCATTCCATGTGTATCAAACCCCAACTTTACACAGACATACCCTCTCTGCTTACTCATCACTGGATGCAAAGCCAGTATCTTGCTTACACATCTTGCTGTCATCATGTATTAGCATAAATTTATTGACACTCTTTCTTACACTGTATAATCCACATCTCTTGGATAATTTAACATGCGAAGTCCTTGTTCTATTTTTCTTAAATTTCCTTTTAGGTCTCCTGTTGTCATTCTTCCAAACACTGCTCTTTCAGATTACGAGGTAATTGTCTGTTCAAAAAAAAAAAAAAAAAAGCACATATTAAAATTACAGTATACATCATTATCACTGAAATTTCTCTTTTCTAGAGGCAACTATTTCTGACACGTTACAAAACAGCATAGAGCTAGGGCTCAATACTAATTAATACCAGTTATTTCCCTCATATCACCCATATCGGGACTGAGTAGAAATGCCTAGTCCCATCAACTATCCAAGACCTTTAAAGATAGAGATCTGAATGCACATGAAGAATTTAGGGCTGCTAAATCAAACAAAAAGGATTGAATAAGCTTCTCTGATATCTCAACACAGACAACGCTTCTCCATTAAACAATCCACTAAATCCACTTAAAATTGTTCAGACAGAAGTGGTGCAACAAACTAGGCAGCCTAGGTACTTCAAGGTAGGTCTAAGTTTATTGGCACTATAGCCAAAAGGTCCGGTTTTAACCTCTACATCGTAACACACAAGCCAAAAACCTACTTTTTAATTTATCATTCACAGGAGCCTCATTTAATAACATAGTATAAACTACAAAATGGTGCCCCTCTCTCTGCAGAGCTATGCTGCAAGAAAGAAAAAAAGAAAAGACAACAGAAGAAAATCAATAATGCATGATACCATCATCCAAATCACCTTTGTCAAAGGCATAAAGAGGTACTGGAAACTTGTACTTTCTGGCCAAATTGATTAATAAATTCTCAAGTGGAGGAGAAGACTGACTAAAAAAAAAAGTCATTGGAGAACTAAATAAAAAGAAACGCATAAAGCTGATACTCCTTCAAAAATACATTATATTCACAGACATTCTATGAGCACTGTTTACTGTATGTTGCAAGCATGTGTTTGTAAGCAAACAATATTAGTTCTTCTCCAACACAAAACTTTAAAAGCATAGACTGGATAACAGCCCAGCTCCCAAATCACAACTGAAAACAAATAGCCTACATCTTAGCCTTTTGAACAGACTGCTAGACTCTGAAAAAGTCTATTAGCAAACCGCCAAGCTCAGCAACTTTGAAATGTTTGAGAGGAAGGGTGGAAAAAAAAAACAAACACAAAAACACCAACAAAAACATGTTAGACACAATATTCAGAGTAATGGAAATAATGTTTCTTCAGTGCATTCCTCACATCCTTGAGATCTGCTTCTGAGTAACTGCCATAATTGTAAGTTGTAGTCTTTGCTGGGTTAAGGCCTGGCTGGAGGTTTGGGCCCAGAGAGTGGTAGTGAATGGAGTTAAATCCAGCTGGCATCCGATCTTGAGAAGTGTTCCCCAGGGGTTGGTACTGGGGCCTGTCCCATCTAATATCTTAAATGATGATTGGGATGAGGGCATTGAGTGCACCCTCAGTAAGTTTGCAGATGACACCGAGTTGGCCAGAAGTGTCAATCTGCTTTGGGGTAGGAAGGCCCTACAGAGGGATCTGGCCAGGCTGGATCACTGGCTGAGGCCAGTGGGAGCAAGTTCAACAAGACCTAGTGCCAGAACCTGTCCTTCGATCATCATCTTTGTAGAATTCCTTTCCGTGCCAGCAAACACTTAGGAGCCCATCAGGCCAAGCAGCGAATAAGTATCGCCTAGCAGAGTACACGTGAAGATATGCTCCCAGGATACACAACCTTGCCATCTTCTCCCAGCGGCGGGCACGGGCTTGGGTCGGAGGTGCCGGCAGGCTGCGTCCCGCTGCCCCCCTCAACCCCCGCCCTGAAGCCAGGCCTCCCCCACAGCACCCGAGCAGCCGTGCGGCCCCAGCCCTGCTCCGAGAGGCCCCGGCACTCACCAGCGACGCTTCCCGCGGCCGGAGCCGCCCGCCTCAGGCGCCCGAATCTGCCGCCGCGCGGCACAACGGCCGCTTCCGCTTCCAGCGCGTCCCTCCGCGGTGACGCCACTTCCAGCAACAACAGCGAACGTCAAACCTGCCTGGCAGGAGGCGCGGCGGCGACAGCTCCCTGCGCGCCGGAGGGGCTTCACCGCCTCCCCCCACCCCTAGGGCCGCCTAGCCCCTCTCCGCCCGGCGAGGCTCACGCACTGACCCGCAACGAGCTCGTCGCGGCGGCGGTTGGACCCGAGCTCGCACAGGTATAGACCGCGGAAGGGCTCCCACGGCCGGGCTCCGTCGGCAGGCAGGCGGCCGCTGGATGATGGACGGGCGGCGCGGCCAATCAGAGGCCGGGGCTGGCTGGCGTGGGCCAATGGGACTCAGGGGCGGTACCACCCGGTGGTGTTGCGAGGGGCCGGGGTCACCGCCTCCCTCGGCGCGGTCCAGCTCGGGGACTGTCCTGGGGTGTGTGGAGCTGGTGCGGCCTGTGGAGCGGGCACGCTCGTTGTCTGGGGGCGGCTGTGCCGCTTACAGTCAGGGCGCCGGCAGGCCGCCGAGCGGAGCGGCTGTGGGAAAAGAAGCTTAAGACGCGGAGATGGAGTCAGACGCGGCCGCAGGGCTCGGTGCAATGCAAAGGCCTCGCGTGGAGCCTCCGTGCGTGCTTTGTTGGTGACGGGGCTACCAGGGCTGCTACATCTTTGTCCTAACAGAGATGGCATTTAGCTTGTAGTCTTCTGTCATGGGCTCCACTGCAAAAAAAGGTTTACTCTGGAACACAGTAACACGAGGCAGACCTGACTGTGGGATTCTCTGAAAAGTTAAGTCAGGTTGGTAGATAGCCGTAGCCCAGGCAGTGCCAGGGAAGATCAGCAGTCCATAAATAAACTTAGTGTTGCTTTTTCCCGTGAGAGTTGTGACAGCCAAGCTATCGGAAGGTTGCGGGTACTAGCTGAAGTTACATCAATCACAAGTTTGGAAACATTTGAGTGGCTTCCTGAATCTGAGGCCTGAAAATGGATGTTCACAATATTACAAAATTATAGTTTTGGACACCATTACTCTTAGAGCCATGCAATCATAGAATGGCCTGGGTTAAAAAGAACCATAACGATGATCTAGTTTCAACCCCCCTGCTATGTGCAGGGTCACCAACCACTAGACTAGGCTGCCCAGAGCCACATCCAGCCTGGCCTTGAATACCTGCAGGGATGGGGCATCCACAACCTCCTTGGGCAACCTGTTCCACTGCGTCACCACCCTCTGTGTGAAAAAATGACATACTGACTCACCCTGTTCTACGAGTGAGATCTCAAAGCGTTATCCTGGATTACTGCAAAGCTGAAAGCATTTGCTGGACAGGGAAAAGAAGGTTGGCTCTACAAACAGCACGTCTGCTGCTGAGCAGCCATGCACTGTCTTCCCAGCAGTCAGATGAATTGAGTCTTTCTTTTTGTCATCCCCAAAACTTATTCAGTTGGTGCTTAAAATAGAAATATGCATTTTTAATCAATTTTTTATTTTAAGAAGTCTTTCTAAGAGATTTCTCTACTGATACTTTCTGCATAAGTATGTGAGAACTCTGTAAGAAGTCTAATTTCTTGGATACCACAGCACTGGGTTTTTTTTGTCTTGGAACCATGATGTTAAGTAATCTAAAAGTGATTGGGCTGTAAATGATGTGTCACAATTAGCAGTCTGTGGCAAGATGAACCCTGTGAGCACCAGCAACAAACACTGGTGTTCTTGTTAGCTCGGTATTGCTCAACAATATGCAGTTTGTAAACAGGAACTACTAGCTGGGTATTGCAATAAAAACATTAAGCTAGCAAATAAAATTTGGATATTTGATTTAGGGCTAGGAAAACTTGATCCTATGCAACTATGACCTATTTACAAGTGTGGCCTGCAGAACAGAAAGATAATCTGACTGAAGTAGTTTGAAAGCTATTATAAAATTGCAAGATCCTTACCTAATGGAATAAAGTTCACTTGATAATTCCCTGGGTGCAGCCTTTTGATGATCTGTTTCTGATGATGCTGTCATTCTTTCTGTGTTATCCTGGTGTGCTGTGAAATTTGTCGCAATATGATCTCTAATGTTCTTCAGAGCCTCAAAATTACTTATTACATTGTTGTTGGGTTTTTTTGTTTTTGCCTTAAAGTATGTCCAAGTAGTTAGTATTTTTGAAAGACTCGTTTCTTAATCAGTTAACAAATGTTAGTGGAAATATAGCTCTGTTAAAATTATATAAACTAATGTCAGAACAGATAGCAAAAATATTAGCGAAGTGCGTTCCTTAGTCTGACTAAAAAAAGTTACCTTAATCAACAGAACTTTCTCACTACCTGACACACACAACTCACATAGAAGTTCACTGATTGCTTATTTTGTAAAATTTCATATTTGGTATTTCAGTTTTATCATATTTTGTCCTTCTGATGCTTTAGTGGCTGAGGAGTTAAAATAATGATAAGGAATAACAAGCACCTGGTTCTTTCTGTCCCTGAAACTGATGACTTGCTCTTTGGCTGTTTTATTATTTTGTTTAGTTTTAGTGCTATATATTTAGGCAGTTTTTTTTGTTTGTTTGTACTTGGGTCGGAGCAATCCTAAAAGTGCATACAGACTGGGATAAGAACCCAGCCCTGCAGAGGACTACTTGGTGGTCCTGGTGGGTGGGGAAGACCTCATTGCAGAATTCCAGTAGTTGAGTGGAGCTTATAAACAAGGTGGAGGCTGACTTTTTACACAATCTGATAGCGATAGGGTGATGGGAAATGGCTTTAAACTAGGAGAGGGGAGATTTTGGTTAGATATTAGCTGGAATTCAGGTCCCTTCCAACCTAAGCCATTCTATGATATGATTCTATGAATGTGCAGATTATACTCAACTCACATCTACGTGCATGTGTGTACATTTACCTATTTTCAAAAACCTAATATTTCTGACAATTGGTTTGGAAGATGATTGTTACTCAGTCATTCAGATCACCTCATAACTTCTGGGAGTGAACAGGACCTTTCAAGTTGTCATCTGCATGTTTGAAAACATAATGACTTGTTGACAATGTTCAACTCACTGACAAGGCAAAGGGCTAGAATTGGTTGGAGCCTCTCAAGACATTGGAGATACCTGTTTACTAAGTACTGTACTTCAGTAACTGTCAAGCTCATATGCAGCACCTAGCAAAATGGGAACGTCATGTTAATTAAATCCTCTGTTCTTTTTATTACTACCTACAACAAATTTTGACAAAAAATAAACACAGTGTACAAGTTGAGATAAGAAAGATACAGAAACCAAGTTTTGCTTTTGTCAGTGAGCTGACTTTTAATCTTGTCTCTTACATTGAACCTAAAAACTTCTGGATACTCTTCTAAGGATTTAGGATATGAGATTGTACCACAGTTTCAAAAAAAGGCATTAGAGAGGGACAGCAAAGAGAAAGGAACAAACACCACCTTATGTTCCAGACAAGACGTCTTCCAAGCCTTCGTCGCAGTGGACTTACACTTCAGAGAACTGTCCAGCACCATAACTGATGATTGCTAGAGGTCCCTTCCAACCCATGTAACTCTGTGAATTTACTGTCAGAGTGTTTCAAGCATTCAGCCTCCATGTTCCTTTACCACTTTATTCTTTGTCATAGAGATTAAGAATAGTTAAATGGGGTGGCTGTGTTACTTAGTTTTCAAGAAGCTATTAACCTTTTTGCTTACTACACATATGTTATCTACCAACCATCCGATGGATTCTTATTGGTCTTTTGTAACCTAAAGTGCCTGAACTGCAGAAAGTAGTCTTTACTCATCCAGACCAGTACTGCATAAGAAGTTGTATTAATACCTCCTCCCTCAGGGCTGCAGTGTCTCTTTGTGTACTGAGCAGGATTGATCTTTACTTAGCAAGTGATACTGTTTCAGATATGTGTTACTAATACCTGTACACAAGCTCCTAACCCTTATGACTTTGAAAAAATGTTTGAGGAAGTGCTTTGTGTGCTCAGAAACAAGAAAGAGAAAATACACTGAAGTCAGGAATGGCTTCTAGCTGCCATATTTCTAAGTTCTTAAATATTGTCCTTATGTCAGTCACAGCCTGCTTTTGTGTGTTCCCTATTCTTCTGGATGATTTTGGTTGTCCTTACATTTCGTAGCACTTCACTGTTTCTAAATAAACTATTTTAATTAAATGTTAAAGGAAATGTGACTATGATGACATTTGTCTTTTTATGTCCAGCAGGCTCACAGATGGGTCAGGGACTCTGGAGGGTTGCTAGGAACCAGCAATTGCAACACCAAGGATTCAGTGGACAAGGCTATCTTACCAGAGAGCATGGTAGGAGAATAGCTACTAACAATGTCTCCAATACAAGCCACCGGAAACAAGCCCAAGGAGGCATTGACATCTACCACCTGCTGAAGACAAGAAAGTCTAAAGAGCAAGAAGGATTCATTAACCTGGAAATGCTGCCACCAGAGCTTAGTTTTACCATTTTGTCATACCTGAATGCAACTGATCTCTGTCTAGCTTCGTGTGTTTGGCAGGATCTTGCTAATGATGAGCTTCTCTGGCAAGGGTAAGCAAAAACAAGTGCATCACCTGGGAGTAGTAAAAATAATTGTTGCCTCAAATTGTGCTTTGTATTATTCCAATCTTAGCAAAGACTTTCTGAGTTAAATGAGATTTGGCATAGGGGAAAAAATGAGCACAGTTAAAAAATGTAATTATGGGTTTCTAATTAGTACTAAGATAGTGGTAGAGGTTTCTGTATACACAAGTGTGCTGGGTATAAGCATATGTGTGTATTACTACAAACCTGTTGTTTAGGGGAAAAAAACAAGGACTCGTTCACTTTTGTTTTAAATCAAAGCACAGCTGAAATGTTTGAAGTTCAGAGAAGTAATAACGCAAACAAATATCCAGCTTGAGCAAGTAGATCTGTTCAGCTGAAGCTCCAGGTAGAAAGGAATAAGAACTCATCTACTTCAGTTGAGTTAGAGTAATTTATGCCTTTGTCTTTTGGAAGACAGTGAACAGAAGGAAGGGGGAAAGAAAAGGCCAGTTCTGCAAGCATGTCATGGAATTTCTACTATCTAACAGCTGAAACATTAATACAACATGCAGAGGCAATTCTGCCCATTTATATATCCAGGAAATAAAGGAATATTCTATCAAATAAAATTGTGCAAGATCAAATTTTAATTAAAAACACCACCTTTCATTCTGTTGTTTCAGAGCACTAGGAAAGAATCCTATGAAAGCGCACCTATCCTTAGAGTAGATTGTCAGGAGAATTTGTCTTCTTTCACAACGCAGCTTTAGCCTTTAATTTAACTGACAGTGAGTAGTATTAATTTAACAAGTGGGTTGCTGTTCCAGGTCCTCTTTATTTTCCTTTCATTGTGTTATTTCCATCTCTCAGTCTGTTGGCCTCTCTGCATTTGAAGCAGTTTCTCCTCAGTTCACTTCGTGAACTTCATCAAGAGGATAATGCCATTATAACTTCTTAGTTGCAATTGTTCTTTCTTTCAGGACTGTTATCTTGGCAAGAAGTGGTGGTTCTAGTGAAGGTTCATTTAAGCTTATGAGATTATATGCATAAAATAACTTTGCAGTTTGTTATCATATTGTTCTTGAACCTTGGTATCAAAACTGTGCAAAATACAAATAAATTTCCAGTTTTAAAGCACAAGTATATTATAGCTTCTTAATTAAACAATTGTATGCAATATATATTCTTAATACACAGGTAAAAAAGTATACTTCCCTCAGAGTTAGTGAAAATTTCCTTAATATTCAGTTCAAGTATGTATTTGTTTGTGAAAATTTGTCCTGGTTTAGCACATTTTTATAAAGTCTCAATTCACGTAGTGTCTGCTAACATCTTAATTTTTAATAATCCACACATATTGGTTGGGTTTGACTTTAGAATTTAGCGAGTCCTACAGTTGTGTTTCAGAACTCAGTTCAAATAAGACCCAAGTTGCTGAGAGGAAAACCAAGTTTCTTTCATGTTCTGCTTCAGCCACCTGAAGAATTCTAACCACTGTGGCCAGTTTTTTAAAAAACATATGTTAAAGCAGAACTGGAACTGAAATAAAGAACTTGGGTAAGAAACAGTGTGCCTAGGAAGTGAAAGGTCAAGGGGAGTTTAGATGGCATCATCAAGGAAACTGAGATGAGGAACAGAAACTGATGAAAGGTGGAGTCAGAGGCAGGATAGAAAGAAAAAGAACTGAGAACTAACGGAAAATATAGATGGAATATCTATGGAGGCATGGGGTTTGACCAAGTAACCCAGACTGGTCAAGACTGGGAAAAGGATGGGTAGGAAATAGCAGGTTGCATATTCTGGTGCAGATGTGACATTCCGCTCACCAACAGCTAGAACACAAGAAAAGAAACGCAGACTTTTAATCTATGATACTACTGCAAGAGAACAATTTGTCACTTGTTACCTACTGTTCAGATACTAGGAGTGTCAGAGGTTCCAGCTATGTGGATGTCATTACAATACCACCTACCGGAATACATTTTGAGGTTGTGCTAGTATATACCAAAACCTGCAGAAGAAAGTGTCATCATAGTTGAAGACTTTAGAAACAAACGTACAGAAGGGTTAAGAATTAAATGTTACAATCAATCTTATTTTTTAAGTTTTCTTATTGTTTGAGTACTTGGTTTTGCAGTGTTGATTATGTTTTGCTTCTGTAAATACATGAAATACAGAAAAGGTTTTTGATAATAGACTAATTCTATTTTCATAGGTTGTGCAAATCCACTTGGGGTCACTGTTCTATATACAATAAGAATCCACCTCTAGGATTTTCTTTTAGAAAATTGTATATGCAGCTAGATGAGGGCAGTCTCACCTTTAATGCCAACCCTGATGAGGTAAGTGAACCATCGCTGACAGTAACAAACAGATTAAAATATTTGTGATTGTTGTTTTATAGTCATAGACATATTAAAAGCTAAGTTTTAGTGTTTCTTCTACTTTAGGAATGGTTAATATTAACTTATAGCCCTATCCTGATTTTTTTTTTTTTTTTTTGCATATGGTACCTGTGCACATCATTTACACGGCTTGCCTCTTAAGTGCTTGGTATAGCAGACTGACCTATGGATGCCAGAAATTCCTTACTGTGTATTGACTTGGGAACAAGAGGGAGATCCTAACTGAAGAAGTGGGGTATTAAAAAAAAGCGCTTACAAATGCAGTCAAATGCTGCTTCAGAGTATGGGTTTGATCCCACTTCACCTGACTTCAGTTATAGGAGGATGAAGTATCAAGTGACAGCAATTACTTCTGTGACAGTTGTGGTTTCTCGTAAGGCATTTTTAAATACTTCTGTGGTCAGGGAGCACAGTGAAAAAGATGTATTGCTGAACTACCTGAAATATCAGTTTGATTTCATTTCTGTGGATTTTTGTTCTGTGTAAATAGAATCTTTCTTCATAGTATGTAACACCATATATTTTCTAGAAGTACCCAACTACAAACTAAAAGGTTTCAATTTATTAGTTTGTGTAACTAACTGGAAAAGACTGTTTGTGCTTCTCTCTCGCTTTTCAAAGAGGAACCGTGTTTGAGAGTAGATAACTACATATTCTCCAGGCAAAAGCTAATTTTAAAGTGACCAAGACAGTATTCTGTACATAAAACTAGACTCCTCATGCTGCATGTTTATTAGGAAAAGATAGTAGATGGTATTGAACAAAAATAAATATTAACTTCCTACATATGTTTATACATACACATGGAAGTGATAGCTGAACAAATCCAAAGTAGGAAAGTCATGGAGATACATACTTTCAGGAAACAAATAGCTCGCTCTGCTGATAAGATGCAGAAAACAAGAACTTGTGGCTGCAGGATGAAATAAAGTAGTCATGTGGATCATGGCAATAATAGGATTTTGTTTAAATTCTTGCTTTATCTCATATTCTGCTTGATAAAGAAACTCATTACTTCTATGAGTTATAAGTAAGTATTCTGTAATTTCTCTCACAGAGCTCTGCTTCGAACTTTGGTACGTAGTGCTGAGATGTCTTCTCAGCACCTTGCCACTTCAGTGATTAGCATTGATTTTCAGCAGGATTTTAATGAGTTTAGTAGTAACTGTAAAACTTTTCAAATAAAGATGTATCTCAAGAATATATCAAGTTTCAATTAGCAACAGCCTTGCCTAATTTAAAGTAATTACAATAGGTGTAAAGCATTTGGATCCTTCACAAAAGGCACTGAATGAAAGCGCCAGTATTTTTCAGGAAAGCAAAGATAAGCAAACTAGAGCTACTTTGTAGTATACCTAAATTAAGTATTAAATTTGTTATACTAGCATGCTTCTTAAGGTTTCATTATGGTTATGTTGTACAGTAGCAGTACAAACGGTCTGCATCAGGCCTAGTGAGAGATGAGAACCTCAGGGTATCTCCTATGCCTTCTGTTCCTCTCTCCCTGTGAAGCACCATAGCCTGGTAGGAATTATTCATGGCCTGAGTTTCAGGAGAATTCATAGATACTAATGCTTTTCTTGTTTACAACTGTGATGTTGGCAAATTATTATTACAAGGACACTGTGACTGGAATATATGACATTCCACTATTACAAATTGTGTCTTGGAATTTCCTGCCAAACTCTGCTTTACATTTGATAACAGACCTGGTCAAATACTATAAAAATAGGAACACTTACAGCCACAGGAGCAAGATTCTCCAAAGGACAGCGCCCATGTCATGAAAATGGGTAACCAGGCTCCACAGCAACAGCTCCAGAGCTAGCGGTGGCTCACGGGGTAGGGAAGAGCATCTACACGCTTTGTGGTAGGATTCTCTGGTTAGCCATTGTTGTGTGCATGGTGTTGTGATATCTGCTGTAATTTAATTTATTGACTATGTGCATGAGCTTGCATAACTCATACCAGGTGCTTACATCCTGCTGAGAAAAGATGTGCATAATCACATTACATATGATCTGAAAGTTTCCCAGTGCATGTTTGGTTTCTGATTTTTTGTTTGTTGTTGTTTTGTTTTATCATAATGGCAGAACCAGAACCACTGTAGCCAAGATTTTGGAATTTGGTTTTTGTTTCTTTGGGAGAGGGTGTAGTTTAGAGTTAGCATTAAGACTTGAATATGAATATTTTGTTTAACCTACCAACATTCTCTCTGCTGTATTTTATTTAGAAGAGTGTATAACATATGTGAAATGTTTCATGAAGTGCTCATTCCCTATCATGTATGCTTATGACTTAGTCTGTAAGCAACCAGAAGTTATTTTCCACTGTTTTGTATACAGTTTCTTGTTCCCTACAAAATATACTGTCAAGTTAATTACATGGGTCTACGCTATGGAGTTACATTTGGAATGGAAAGTGGAAAAGAATACTTCAGTCAGAAAAGATTTAATTTTTGTTTTGTTTTTAACTATAGTATTTCCTACAGATTCTGTTTAATAGCATTTATTTGTATGGGTCTGTTGAAATCTGGACAGTACAAGAACACTCAGACTTCCGTGAGGTCAGGACTTCCTGTACATAGCACAACAACAGTCAAGAGCAGTAAGCAGAGGCAGCACTCACACTATGACTAGTGTAACACAATGGAAACTGCAACAATGACAGCAGAGCAGCAAGATTCCAGGCTGCGATAAGTGAGGATTTACTCAAACACAACAGTAGCAGGTACAGAAATAAAGGAAAGAAGCTGTTTACCTTCAGAAGACATCAGATACACAGGGATCTCCAAAGAGATACCCTTGCCTCCGCTGCCAACCCTTAAATGAGGTCTGGGAAGGGGTGGATCCTGGCTACACCCCTCCCAGTCACTCAGGTGCATTGCATACTCCTGAGCTCCCCTGGGTTGGCCCTGCCTTTCCACCAGGTGCTCAGTCATTGGTTCAAGATGGCATTTCCACTACACCTGGCTTTCCAGTTTTATGGAAATTGTCTCGTTCATTAGCAACTGCCCTTAGTTTTGCTATAATTTTCAGTCCTTGTTTATTAATTAATTTGTAGTGGCTTAGATAAAGCACTATTACTTGGCTTTTAATTATAGGTAGTCTGTAGATGATGGAATATTTGCTATTCTGTGTTTTGTTAGCCAAATTTTTGGAACACTTGTTTTCTTTTATAGTGATCTACTGAGCAAGCCAAGGCTGACATGTGCTATGTTATTTGTCCTAAGAATATTAAAAGTATGCGTAAGTGATAGGGGCAGGAAGTTCTTTATGTGATTCCAATTTCCATTCTAAGTGTGTGAAAAGGTAGAATAGACCCAACAGCTGAAATCTTTTGGAAACTGTACTTTACAGTCAAAGGATTTCAGTCTTCCAAATTACCAATTATGGAAGCTGCGTGACATGAAAAATATTTCTGGAAATAAAAGATTGCATCACAAGTGTGTATCACCAAGAATGCATTTAAAAGGCATACAGTGAAAACAATGACATTCAAAATGCATGTTCTTCATTGTGTCCACATTTGTCAACAAATAACATGGTCAATGTATGACTACATAACTTAGGAAAACAATCTTATAAATGCCTATTAGAAAATATCAAATCAATACCATGTATTTTGTTCTGGAAGAAGCACCATGAAACATATTGATATTATATTTCTCTAAAAAAATATGATGATTAATACTGCATATATCTAATTATAATTAATTATTTACTAATCATGTTAGTGTTACGTAGAAGCTCTGATTACAAATTGATGCCCTATATACAACATAGAACAACAATCACTGACCTGCAGAAATCATCTGTATATTTGACCTAGTATTTAAACTTGAATTCCCATGTTTCCTAGGCTTTAAGGATGTTTTACTTTTTAAAACTACTTAAGTTGACCAAATAGAGCAGTTGTAGAAATGTTCGTCAAATTTCAAATGTTAAATGAAATTTGTCTTTATTGGCCAATTTATTTGGCACATATTTTGCTGTAGTATTTTAAAACATGCATTAGGTAAAAAGCTTCATGTTGTCCTAATTCTGACTTGGCAGCCAATTCCATTTAAATACTAAAAAGATGGAACGTGTGGGAAAAGGCAAAATGTGATTTCAGAAAGTTCTGTCAGCAACTTAGAATACGGTTAGTTTGTTTTGTGTGCATATCTAAATAGAATGGACAAAAGAAACTACAAACATCTGAAGTTCAGCAGTAGCACTCTTGGCCATGGAAGGCAAGATATCTTTA
This sequence comes from Pavo muticus, assembly GCA_016647715.1. Classification (NCBI taxonomy): domain Eukaryota; kingdom Metazoa; phylum Chordata; class Aves; order Galliformes; family Phasianidae; genus Pavo; species Pavo muticus. Next base: position 637,528 of record JACDJE010000402.1, on the reverse strand, counting down.
AGGCATCTTTCCTAAATCTCTAATGCTAAGAGCATTATAATGCTAACTAGATTCCACGAAGAGCTACTGGAAATCTTCACCTGATTACTCTTCAACTAAGCCAGCTCATCATGCTGTACTTCGTAAGTGTTTAAAACACCTCTTCAGACCTCATAGGTAGTGGCACAGATCTGCCTAGCTGAATTCAGGCAAATGCTGCCTAAGGGAATCACCAGATGACTGAAAGATAGTCTTAGCATAGGATTTAATAATGCATAGAACTACTTATTTCAGCTAATGTGCCTGCCACAAGCAACCATTTTAGCTACCAGATGTGATTTATCTGAAACATGGGTTCTGAGAGGAATCTGAGGATGTTTACAGTGTTACAAAAAACAGATTAGATGACATGCCTTAAATCCTGAAAGTAAATTTAATTTGCTAAAACTTAAGAACTATAAAGAGAAATCAGATTTATATTGTTGCAACGCATTTGTCGTTGCTTAGGAAGAAATGAATAGCAACTTTAAAATTATGTGTGTTGAAATATATTTGCATCCTGTTTATTTGTGAAAGCGATAAGGAAAATGAATAAATTGATTGCATTCACAGGGGTATATATGGTCAACTGTTGTGTGGTGGGGAGAGATTGGGAATTAGAGACAGGGAACACAAATGTTTTGCAGAGATTCAGTGGCATATCAGGTGAAGATCCTTTATTGAGTTGTAATGTACTAAAGAAATAACTTATGACATTTACTGGCACAGAGAAACCAACATACCGTCTATCTTAAAGCAGAGGTTATTTTCATGTTGCTTCAGCTATGAAATGCCAGGTATTTTCCAGATATGTTGCAGAAGCGTTTATTAAATAATTGCAGCAGAAATATGCTTTTAGGAGTGTTACTGACACTGCCTTGACAGGCTGCGGTTTGTATTACCTTAAGCAAGTGCTTGTTACTGAAGCAAATACTGAAGTCTCATTGAGGCAGGATATCCTTGAAGGAGGCATAAATAAGCTGAAAGTAAAAAGAACTGGTGAAGCCCTGGTATTCTGCTGGTAGTCATGTGCAAATTGCCACCAAAGTGCTTGAGGAATTAATAAGCAGTTGATACTCACTTTGATTTAATTTCATGTTTAGCTCTAATTCAAGAAAGTTCTCAACCTTATGTTGCCCATCATAACTACAGACAGACTTAAATATCATCTAAATTGGACTTAAATGCAAGCTTATAATGCAGTGCATTTCACTACTGTCTCAAATTAGGATTCTTCTTAAAATCAGAGGCTAATATTGCTAGTTTTTGGGGTTTTTTTCCCCCTAAGTGTATGAAACCTTCATATTTGTATTTATTTTAGACAAAAAAAAAAAACCTTTTAACAATAAAGTATGCTTCTTCACTGCTGTTTTCTATGAAATTTGGCATGTGTATTCTATAAGAAATGTATGCTTGGCAAACTGTGGAAAATTCTATGAATTATAAAATGAATATAAAATATACACACTAGTTCTATCTTAAAGCATTTTTATATAATGAAGCGTTCTTATTTTTGTCTATGCATATTCTTATATGTCTATTTATATGTTTATATTTACCTATGCTTTGAAATCTGCGTGCTTGTGTTTATTTGCAGTATTACACATTTAAACAAATGCATTTAATGCATCTATTTGAATGTGATGCATCACATACATGTGTGAACATTAATGTTTTAGTCAAAGATATTAAAGACAAAACGTATTATGGCTCAGATTTTCTTATCTTTTAAAGTTCTGAAATTAAAATCTATGGTTAAACTGTACGGTTAAATAAAATTATACAGTATTAAAACACTGTAATTGAAATACTGCTGGACTACCATGCTCGTATGAGATTCATAATTTTAAATGTCCTACTCTAAGTATATGTAAAATCTCAACCATAACAACAAACTAGGTTCCTTTGCATTTGAGTTGTAATTTTAGATTGCATTGTGCATGCTGAAATGTGATTGAGAGGAAGTGAAATTACTCTGCTAGAATAAAATGCGAGTAATTAGTGGGATAACTTTCTTGTGTTGCTAAGTACAGTGCTTGTTCCTAACCGTAATATGAAGATGAAACATATTTATGCATACATGTCTTTTATCTCAGGGAGTCAACTACTTTATGTCCAAGGGCATACTAGATGATTCGCCAAAGGAAATAGCTAAGTTTATCTTTTGCACAAGAACACTAAATTGGAAGAAGCTGAGAATCTATCTTGATGAAAGGTAATTTGAATTTCTTGTGAGGAGAAAGCCATTGTTTGTTTTCAATGTACAGCAACTCTGACAATAGTTATTTTGCTTGTAATTTTATCGATGTAAAAATACACGGAAATGCAACTAAGTTATGCTGCTGATAAATCCGAACAGTTACTTAGTTCCAGAATTTTGATCATATAGGAACTTCTAAGAGTACTACATATAACCAATGACTCTCACATAGTATGCTATTTCACCATTTTAGTAATTCTTCTTATAGATTGTTTAGAAGGTATAGTGTGCATTTAAGCTGCACAGGATAGTCTCTACTGTATGACATTTAGATTTTATATATATTTTACTGCTTTTTTAATCCGGTCTTCCTTTTTTCATATATAGTATGAATGTTAATAGGAAAAAGCAGTTGTTCTACCAAGTGATTACAGCTTTTTAACTCACGATCAATTCCCTAACCACTATTTGATTGTCCAGTGTTTCTCAAATGGGAGATATGCTCACTCTCTAAGATGTAGCAGAGCACCCTCTGGCTGAGAGCAGCAGGGTACACTGCCCCTGCTGTACCATGCTCTCCTATCCCCACAATGCTTTCTTTTGCCTACCAAGATATCTTCAGGTTTGGGTGGTGCAGTATCAGGAAAGAGGAGCACAAACTACAAATTCAAATAAATTTGATAGAGGAGGAAAGTAATACCTATACTTAAATAGGAAAAGCAGGTGAACAGCAGCACTTATAGCAGGAATCCTGTCATGCATCTCATTCCCCTCAGCCTTCACTGCTAAATAAATAAAAGTAGTCATTCTTTAGTGTCACCATCAGAGACAGATCTATGCTGTAAAAATTCAGATTATCATGTTTTAGAGCAATAGAAAAAACATGAAACTATTTACCGGATGAGACTGCAAGTTAAATGATTAAATTTAGCAACCCCTGCTGCTATTATTCTTCCCTTCATAATGTGAAAGGCAGAAGAAGTAAAAACTAGGTTCCTAGAAGTTAAAACTCCCCTCATGGTATTGAAATATTTAATAGGAAGGATCAACACAGCAAAATATTCTGTTTCCAAATTTACTTCAGATGTCTTCTGCACATCTGTTTATACAGGCTAGTTTGAATCACTTCGTTGTTCCTATGGTCAGTGGAAAACACGTGGTAGCACTGTACCCTGGTGGACTTAACCTTTCAAGAGGTTTTGTGAGCGAATTTTATCTAACTTAAACCTGTTTTAACAGAATGCTGCTATAACAGCTTCTACTTGGGCACCAAAATGTGTACGATATGCACGAATAAATTCCCTTTACTGCATTTTTAATGACGTTGCCAGATAATTAAAGTCTGTTAGCCTTTATGTGTACTGTAAATGAATATGCGTGTAAAGAAATATAGAATTCTGATTAATGTCTGTTCTTAGAATATTTGGCTATTATTGCAAGTGTCTGAAGAATGTGTATTTGTTCCTTGTGTTGTTCGTGGTAATTTTGTCTTTCAACAAAAACGAAACAACAGAATAAAACGCTCTAAAGCTCCAAAACTATTCTAAACCTTCTATTTTGATTTTTAAACCTACATTTTCATGTTTAAACAGGCTTCAAAAAAAAAAAAATCACTTCTCTAATTACCTGAGATTTTCTTCTACTAGGCGAGATGTTTTGGATGACCTTGTGACACTGCACAACTTCAGAAATCAGTTCTTGCCAAATGCACTGAGAGAGTTCTTCAGACATATTCATGCCCCCGAGGAGCGCGGGGAGTACCTTGAGACTCTCATAACGAAGTTCTCTCACAGATTCTGTGCTTGTAACCCTGATTTGATGAGAGAGCTTGGCCTTAGCCCTGGTAAGCAAAAAGAGCTTTGATTCAATGAATCACTCTCTGTATTTCTATGTATGTTTGGATGATGTTACAGTTCACAGTAGATTTACGATCAGCACTTAGATATTTCTCAAAGTACAAACACGGCTTGGTAGCATCCTTCACCTTTGTTGAGTATTCAGTCATCATCTCATTTGGGTTGAAAATGGGTAAATAAATAACATAAAGATTATTTTCTTTGACCCAGTTGATAAGGGTGGGGGTATTTTCATGTTAGTTTTCCTTCACTTTTTTTCAGTGCTTAAGCTCCCTTGTATCTCTAAGATCCCTTCTGCAAAGACCTGCACGTTTAACATTTTGCCCTGTGGATGCACAGTCCCACAGAAAGGATAGGGAATTTTGGACCTCACTGAAGTTAACAAGCATTTCTAACTGGTAGCGGGGAGCCAATTTTTAGCAGTGGAACTGCTTATATATTAAAGATAAACTTAGCAGGATGTTGGCTTTAGATTACAGAGATTTCAGGATCCCATTTAAATGAATATGTATAATGACATCAGTGATTTTTAGATACTGTAGAAATATTAAGAGATTTGTAAAAATTCATTTAGCAGTGTGCTGATGCTATTACTTTGAAAATGGTTATATTAAATTTTATGTCAGTGGGATATTCCTTTGAGTTCTAATATATTTTTATTTATGCAATTTTAGGCCCAAATTCTGAAGACTGCATAAGAGTTTTGGTCAGGGAACAATATTTTTAATGATCATAACTTCCTTTATTTTATTTTATTCTCTTTTGTCTAGATGCAGTTTATGTACTGTGTTACTCTTTGATTCTTCTTTCCATTGATCTAACCAGCCCTCACGTGAAGAACAAAATGTCAAAGAGAGAATTCATCCGAAATACGAGACGAGCTGCACAGAATATTAGTGAAGATTTTGTAGGGCACCTTTATGACAACATCTACCTTATAGGCCACGTGGCTGCCTAAACGCACAATTTGCTAGCACAATTTGTAATTTTCAAAAAACTACATAGTTTCAAGAAATAGATTATTTTGTAGAGATGGGGGTTATTTTAGTGCTGGTCATTCTAACCTCTGTATGCAATCAACGTTTGTGTGTAAGTGTGTGTATGTGTAAACTACCTTTTCTATCTGTTTACTGTGGGAATGGAAGGATTTGGAGATTTGTTTTTCATATTTTTTTTAATTTTGCACAGAATAGTGCAGTTAGTCTGACACAACTAATTACAAATGTTAAAACTGACATTGCAGTCTAAGCTGACAAAGTGGTGGATTTGTGCATAAGATCTGCTTGAGACTTTAATAAGTTCATTCTTTTTAAGATACTGTGTAATGTGTATATATTTAACTAAAGAGATTTATAATCATAATTATTTTATTGTAAAATATTTTAACTAAAATTTCTCCTTCTCTCTCTTAAAAGTGTACTTCCTTCTTTTGCATTAAACTTTTTTTTACAGTGCTAATTACCTCAGATACATAGGTTAGAGAAACATAGGTCTCGATACTGTGATAAAGTTTTTTTTCTGAGAGATGACAGAACACTTGTAAAGTATCTAAGTTAATATTTAATACTATATGAGTAACTTGAATAACCATATTGGTCACATAGGCATAGCCTAGGGAAAATGTGCATGTTGCACAGAGATAGGAAACTTATTTTGCTGGCAGTAGTTAATGGTGGTGTAGAACAACTACAATCAGCTATTCAGCCATGTAAGCAAGGAAAATTTAAACAGGGAAAGCAGTGTAGGGAAGCTAATGTTGCTGCTTTCAACCATCTCCCTCAGTATGGAAGTGTCAGTGATGGAAACAGCCAGATAAATTTATAGCAGGTGACTCATTGTTAAAGCTGTTAAGAGCTGTGACCGAGCGAGCTTAGAGTGGTGACTGTGCAAGACTGGAGTTGTTTCAGACTGTTTTGGCCAACTCAGACTCTTCCTAAATCTCTTCTGTAGCTAGATTTTAAATAGTTCTAGACTTACTAACATACTTGAAAAATGGTTTCAATCAGGTTGTGTCCTATATTCTCTGAAACATGCAGAATATTAGCCATGCATTTGCAGTGCAAGTGCAGGAAGTTATTAAGCATTTGCCTTGTTTTAGTCCATACTGCAGTGCTTCTCTTAAACTGAGATCATATGTAGTTGAAATAAGAGCCATTCCTTAATCTCTTCCTGATTATACTTGTTTATATAATACTCAGCTATCTCTAGCATCTATTTTTATCATAATAACTAATAGATTTATCATTTTTATGTACCACACCATGAGACAAGGTAGGAAGATGTTCTTAGTTGTGTTTTACAAACCTCTGTAGGGGTTGTTGTTCTTTGTTTTTATTGTAAGAAGCTTATGGCGGAGCCAGGAACTGAATGCAGCTTGTACTCATAGACATATACTTTGCCCACATTGCTGATTTCTTTTTGGCACTGAGTGGATATTACATTTGTCTTAGATGTGAGAAGAATGATGACTGACAATATACTGATTTCAGTCTACATAAGGGCTACATAAATAATGGGGGAAAAAACGGAGCTACTGCTGGTACCTCAAGTATTTAGTAAAAGCAGTTATGTTCATCCCTCTGGTCCACACACACAAATGCACCCAGAAAGAATTGTATTTTTTAAGTAAATTACCTTTAATCAAATTTAAACATAATTTGTATTTGTGTGGCATGCACCACCAAAGTCAGGAGCCAGCAGTATTGCAGCAATCTTCCTGTGAAGTTTTACAGTATTGCTTCCCCTCTCTCGGGGTAAGCTCTCATCACTTCATTCTGGGTCCTTTCATATATTTCAGAAGGCTCAAGGACGCATTCCTTAATCATTAGTCATCAATTAATGTCAAACACAAAATGTTAAAAGCATAATATTAAGCACTGCCTTAGGCAAAAGTCTCTAGTCCTGTTAAAAAAAAAAAAAAAAAAAAAAAAAAAAAAAAAAAAGTTGGAAACTTTTAAAAGTATTCTGTAAAAAGAAGAAGGATAAGCATGTGATCCTTAAAGTACTTTTACATGGAGGCTGTAGAATACCGTTTCCCAAAATACACTCTTCAGATGTTACATAAATACAAATAGGAATTCCATGAATTTTGAAGTTTCAGCAAGTTACAATCTTATCAGGAAAAGTTTTCTTCTGGGACCACAAATGCAGCTCAGAGTCTAATTCTCTTTTCCCTGGCACCTCCGTTGACATCAGAGATAGTGGTTTTGATTTTACACTGATATGGGAGTACAATTCATTAATCTATGTTTCTCTTAATTTCTAGTGACTCTCAGTTCCTATCCTCAAACAGATAGAGAACAAAGCCTCCAGGCAGGCAGAATGTCTTCTTTCTGGAGTAGTTGAATACATCTATTAACAAGGTTTGGAAAGCTTCAAGGCCCATGTAACAACCAAGAAGATAAATCAGAAACAGGAGAATATGCTAACAGTTTCTGTAAATCCAGGAGGAAAAAAAAATTACTCCTATAAATGACAGCTTCTGATCTTCACAAGAAATTTTGAATAGTGTTAATTGATGAGCACCCAACTCATGTTATACATTATATTAGCAACTCAGAGTGGATAGAAAGCATCTAACTCAATGTGCCATGTGTGAGTTCCTTTAGAAACATCCATTAAACAAAAAATGACAATAAACATTTCATCTGTTCTTTTTTCTTTTGAAGTTTGAGTCGTTCTGTAGAGTGTTAGATAAGCAATTTTTTCATTTTTAAGAATCACAACTTTTCATAAAGTTAGACAATTTTCTGCTTTGTTTTAAAAGGGGTGGGAGGCTGCATGCAAAAATTAAGCATATGTAACAAGGGCAAAGATAAAGTTATCTTAGTCATCCTCCAGAAGTCCTCTATAATGGAAGTTTGGGGCAGTTTCTTCTTCAGTGCACTGCTACTTTCTCCATGTATGTTTTAAAAGAAAATAGCGACAGACACTTCATTGATCCAGGTGTTAGTTAAGTCTGTTCAGTGGCGTGCTGTGACAATAGCTACTTGATCAAGCATTTTGGAAGATTTAGTTAGAGGATCCCAAACCTAATTACATGAGCATGATCATACTTGATCGTACTCCCAAGGTACTGTGTGATTCCACTACTGCTTGTCCTTTGAATTTTGGCCATGCGTCTTACCAGCTTGTACCAGTACTCTGTGGCTTTTCCTCAGGAAGCTGTGGGATAACTTCTTTCTGAAGGAGGAGGCTGCAGCCCATCCCCCTACAAATGCTGTTTTTTCTGCTCCTAGAATACCAAAGCTGTGTTCTGAATGGCCATTTCTGAAATTTTGCTGACTTTAGTATACACTTCTATAGTTTGGATGTGACAAAAGGACAACTGTTCTTTGTTCAAGTAGAGGAAACTAGTATACTTTAGTCCGTGTCAAATGTCACATTATACAGCTCGTTTTTGGCTGTATAAAGTTCTGAGACTGCATTTGTTTAAAGAATAGGATGTGTATTACATATTCGTGTGGCTTAGTTATAATCAGTTTCTGACATTCTATGTTTTCTCACATTTCTAAAACTTGAATAGTTTCCACTCACCCTCCAAACTGATTTATACAGATTTGGCTACTCAAAATAAAACAAAGCTTGTTCAATAAATGAGAGCCCAAATTGTTGTAGGCTAGAGACAATTTTGTCAGTTCTGAAATGGGCAAGAAATTCTCATTCAGGAAAAATAAATTAAATTTGTTCTCTTCAGCCTCTCCCTCCTATTTCCTCCAGTGAAAGGAATCTACACTGGAAAATAATGTATTTAAAACAGCTTCAAAATAAAGATGTAGGAAGATAGACTGTCTACCTGGGCAAATAGATGTGCCTATTTCCTCTGCAGTACACCAGAATTCAGTAGTGTTTATTGCATAAACAAGTTTATCAGCAGGAATTGTTCTTTTTTGAAGTGGCAATTCTTTTGTTCTCTGTGTAAGGTTGTGCAATCTGATATTTTTTCTAATTCTATTTTTTCAAAACAAGTATTAAATTATTTTTAGTACTTAAGCAAAGATTGAAGTGCAGTAACTTTCCCATGTTAAAATAATGATATTAAGTATTTAGAAAAGTCAAGTTTAATTGCCTTGTATTGTATCACAAATGAGAATTTAAGAGAAGGCTTTTCCTTTCTTTTCACATTTTTCATGTAAATATCAAAAGTAATAAATATTAGGGTAGATGACTCGCTCTCTGCCATTGTAAAATCTTTCACTATTCTCGAAAGCGCTATTAAAATGGACAAAGGACAGACTTAGAGGATTTCCTGTGTCTCCCATAGGCGCATTATGGTTTTGTTTTGTCTTAATGAGAAATAATATGCAATCTGTTATAACCTACATATAATAGTGATTTTAGTAAGATCAAATTTTATGTGATCTTCTCATATTATTTATCAGATGTTAAAAGTTAAGACAACATACAATGTGTGTAATTACATCATAACCAGATAGCTAGCATTACTTATAGAAATGAATGTATGTGTAAAAGGCTGCAGAGACCACATTGCTCCTTCAGCACTTCATTGCTTTTGTTGACAGAGGTCTTCATGAATTTGCAGTTTTTCTCTTATTCATCTAACCAAGCTTTGAGAAGAAATAGACTATAAAATATTTAACAGAACACTTCCATTCCCTCTTTGCAATTTTATTCCATTAAGAAGTAACTTTTTTTTCTGTATTTGTTATTGAAAATTGAAAAGCTACAATTCATTGAAAAAATGAAGCCAGTCTAATTATCAGAGATGTTCACACATAGCATCTATTACAGAAAATGAGCAAAAAGCACTTCTCTGTTTTCTAGCCATCCAACAAACTCATTATTTTAAAGTTTAAAAATAATACCTTTTGTGCATGTGCACGTGACAGAAATTGTGAATATTTGTCTGAAAATACGGTCAGGATATCGGTTCTTTTCATAGAGGGTATTCATTTGTAAAAGTTAGCTTTCTTCTTGGCAGTGTAGGAGAGGAATGTTGGATTTAATTTAAAATGATTAATGAGATTTTGTCAGACTCCCTGCCTTTACCACCACTGCAGTTTGTCAGCACAACAACTTGGGAAACCCGGACGCCACTCTGTCGCCCAAAACAGCTTTCCAGGAAAAAATAAACCTGAGTAACTAGAGCCAGGTACATGTCAATGGGACTGTCTTTCAGCTGTTGACAGCTTAACTCTGAGTCAGGACATTTACACATTCTGAGGAAGTGAACCTCATTCATTATTTCAATGGCTGCATTTGACAGTGGATAGCAGCGTAAACTTCAGTTTTCCAAGAAGGCATAGCCTTTGTTATTAACCTTCTGGAAAATCCTATAATCCACGCAGCTGAGAAGTTATTTAAAAAGAAAAAAAAATGTCAATGCTTGTTCAGTTAAGTTGTGTTGGTTTTTTTTCCTGGAGAAAGACCATCCACGCAACCTGTCCCATTCTCAGCTATGTTAAAGCCTGAGGCTCTCATTATCCAAGCTCTGCTCATGCCAAGAGGCTGCTGAGCTGCAAGGGATGCACTGCTGGGCTCAAGGCAGATAGATCTGTGTACATGTGTATGCTAATAGCCAAAAGCTAATCTGCTCAAGATATCTGTAATATGTAATCATTGCATCAGAAAAAGAGCAAGTCCTTTGAAACATAGAGACTGAAAGTGATTTATGATTTGTCTTCTTCCCTTTACCTGTGGAAATGTGATCAGCTGGACTGTAGCTAGAGCACTATGTTCTTCTCGAACGTCAAATATACAAAAACTGAAAATGTCAAAAGCAGGCCTTCCCCTTCCAAGAAAACACCAAGAAATCTGCCTGTGCTGCACAAGCCTTTCTGCAGTCAGATAATTTACTGCCAGCGACATTCAGCCCTTTTCATTCAGTCCTGTGGACCTCTGTATAGAGCTGTTCTATCCACTAACTCAGTAGGCATCACAGAGGTTTAGGTGGTGAAAGAGACTTGGTGCTACTCTGCTACATCACAGAAAAGATATTTCTTTTATTTCATACATATTAGAAAAAGTATTTTCACAACTACTGTTTCCCCGTCTTCATATCAAGAACACAGAATAATTACTGCAGTTACTGGTAACACAATCAAATGGAAACATATTTTTATTACTGGAAAAGATTTAAATAGGCTCAGTTGATTGCTTTCTGCAGCATTAATTACCTGCATGACAAAACAAGCCAGGATATCACTGAACTGCTGCTAGGATCTGCCAAGGAGAAGCGCGTCTCTCTTTGCATACCTCTCAGTGACAGTCGAGGTCCTGCATTTTTTCCCCATAAATGTAACTTCTATTTATCTGTTCCAAATAGGAATAAATTTATAAATTTAAAAGTAATAAACAAAATAAATGCAATAAATTTATTTGGTAATGTTGCATGCTAAGCTCTGACAGTATCATTTCTGATTTGTACTAGCAAAATGTGTTCTATATATTCCTGAATTTTTGTTGTTTTTTTTTTCCTTTCCTGACATAGCAGTAAAATTTACAGCTGACACAAAAGATTTCTCTATCTAAAAATAGGATAACAAATATTTGAATCTTTTTCCTATGTATAACATTTAGATATGTAATAAAATACATAAGTCACATGGTTAGTAACCAGCTTTTGTTAAAACTTCCTTTTCAGCTTTTCTTATTATGAACTTATTAATATATTATTTCCTTTTCTTGGTATTAAGCGTTGCCGTTGCGCTGCATAATATATACTGAATATCACAGCATTAAGTCCTAATTAAGGCCTAATTTGGAGATTTAAGTAGTAAGTAAATGGACTTTCTATATGAAGTAGATTTCATTTAAAACAGTGAAGACTCTGAAACGTATTGAGAATTCTTTAAATAAGTATTGCGTAGTAATACTAAGTTCATATAAATGAAGACTTATGGCCTGGGCCTAAAGACATATTTAGAGAAGCAGAGAGCCTAAAGCAAGAAATTATCTTTAAATGATAAATCTATGTTTTCTTTGCTTTTGTCCAGACTGAGAAAGGAGTTTGAAGAGTAGTTTCTAGAGAATACCTGGTCCCAGTCCTGCTCACAGCTCATCCTCTCTCTTGCCAGAGCTAACAGCATTCCAGCACTCCTCTCCACAGCTGCCCAGAATTAGGCTTCCTCTGTATCCCAGTCTTCCCTTCCACAGATTAGCATGTGTAAGCTTGTTATTTTTACATTTTAAAGTGTTCTCAGGAATTTCTTAACACTAACTAAATAACAGCAGTGCAAATGTATTCTCAGTGAGTGTTGATATTTTGTAAGTATAAACAGTTGTTCCTATTATACATAGGAAAGGAAGCCCGTGTTGCTGTACATACAGCCTTATGTCAATAAATTCAGTCTCATCCCTATTCCAAATTCATCCCCAAGTCAATTCTGCTAATGCTGGTTTACAGTCTCTAGACTGCTCTGGAAGCTGTTCACTACATACTTGATCTAAGCAGAATTTTATATAGAATATGGGGTCCTTTAGTGACTAAACAGATCACTGAAATACAGCACTTGAGGAGGCTTATCTACATTGTCCTTACAGTGCATTTAACGAGATACACCCTAGTAAAATTCTGACCCCATCACTGTTAAAAGCAAATGAGAAGTAGAGCCAGACTGTCAGTACAGTTCAGAAGAAGAAAGAGCTTAGGAGTGCCTCTAATGCCTCACCGCCGGACGGACCCACATCTCAGCTTAGCACACTGTCTGAGCTGATGAATGTCCCTGTGTTATCAATTGCTCCGTAGCAGCATCCTCTAATCTTTTTGGGTAGCCTACTGTCCATAAAGAGAAACAAAACTGGAAGGTTTATGCTTACTAGAAGTAGGCTGTTATTTAGTACTCATAATTTTAGTAAAAAATCATTTAACCTCTGAGAAAAGACATATAGTAAATTTCAAATATGTATAGAAAAATGATATAGTACAGTTTGATGCCCATGAAGTGTAGGAGGTCTGTAAAATAAAGAGAAGAGCTCCATGTGTACTGGCAATAGCAAAACACTGGTCTGAATGAAAAGGCATCTCAGTGTTAGTAAACTACAATCTAATTTTCTTAAGTAGTCATTAAAGTGCCCTTTTGATTTCTCCCCCAGTTCTCTGGGTACAGATGTACCACATGATCTCACCGAGGAGGATTTGTCTGTTTGTAGACTGATAAAAAATATAATCTGTACAGGAGAACGTGGCTGACAAAGCCACATATGTGGTCTTTGTAAGGTTGCTCTGGCTGGCACTTAAAGACTTCGGAAGGCAATTAACATTGTCCTTGGAAGACCTTGCAGGAAGAGATTTGCCAGTAGCCGTATCGCAAAGTTCAGAGGTTATGCTCTAAGGTTGGAGAAAGCCAAGTTGGTTGGTTGGCTGAGGTTTTTATACTGTTCCCTCATTTCCAGAAAAAAAAGTATGTGAAAAATTGTGCTAGTGGAAAGCACACAGAAATAAGCTGAACTTGGCCATAAACATGTGTTTTCAGTTGTCCTAGCTTTCTGAAGGGAGCTGAGGGTTCTTCCTGAAGTAAGAATCTTGTACTGGGTCACCAGACAAACTCTTCACTTTGTTTGCAATGAGACATCTACCGACTGTTGCTTTTCTCTCAAACTCAAAGGACACGATGTGTAGCTTAAAGAATTAACTCCAAGATCTTGCTTTGTTTGTATCTTTCTTAACAACCATTTATCATCAGAGTGAATGATGGTGAATCTTTTGAACAGAGAAGAGTGTGAGCTTTCACAATGTTCTCATAACATTAAAATACCATTCCTACAGTTGCCAATAGTTTTTGTGAAAAAAGACTGTGAACTTAACATGAACCTGAATTAATCCACTGATGAGAGCAGATGGAAGTCTCCTTAAAATTACCACCCCAGAAGATTAAAGCATGGAACTGGTGTTGTGGTGACTACGGTGCTTACAAAAAATACCACTTACGTCAAAGTTATTAAATATTTCTAGACTCCTCACCAACTATTTTAAGCATTGTTATTTATTTTATGTACTATTTCAGTGGCATATTGTCAGTTAAGGCTTCTATCCCTTTTTGTGTCAGTGTTATCCACCACAGATCAAGACATGTTTCTGTCAAAGGACTCCATAATCTATTCCTACAGAAAACCATGCATCAAGTTTGCAGGATAAAGCTCTGATAAATGAAGCACTCGCTTACATGGTGACAAGTAGAAATGGTTATATAAAATGAAATATCCTTTAGGCAAGTGAGTAATCCAATCCATGTTAAACACGTTCCTTAATGGGGAGGATGGGGGGCATCTTAAATGTAAGCAGCTGAATAATCCAATCCCTGTTGTACTGGCAATACATATACTGAAACACATCATTTTAAGTCTCTAAGAGGCCAACAAACCAACTTTCCATACTATTTATGCCTATTGCCCCCATCCAGCTTGCAGGGCAGCATCAAAAAGTGCTCTGCTGACATCAGTAGTGTTTGGTTTTGGCCCCTTATACAATTTAATACTGACAATCATAGATTGAAAGTGAGTTCAGCATCAAATTTATTTTTGATTGGAAAACATGCACAACAAATGCAGTAATTGCAACACAAGAAAAAATATGCCTGAGATGGACTCCACAGAGGGGATGTGGTCACAAGGGCTCTCTTGAGCAAGAACACTGTGGTGCCCAGCTTTATAAGCTGTTTTGGCGCATGCCCTTGACACCTCATGCTGAAACACAGCTCCTGCCCTCTGAGATCATTCTCCTCTGCCAGGGCAAAGCCCAGGGCCTACCTGCTGCCTGCTATCCAGAGAAAAGGGCATAGTTCAGGATCCTGCAACACAGGAACAGCAAACCTGCTATTTTGCAGCGCCAACCATTTCTCCATTTCAGTGAAACTCCTAAATTACTACAACATAATATACACCTTTCTCTTTGAAGTCCTGAAACTTCATTTTGCCCTGCTTTGACATGTCACCATTCTCTCCACATTACTGGGATGCCCTGGATCTGCAGCACACCTCATTGTAGGGATTTCACCCGTGTTCACACACGTCCTTCCACCAGCAAAGCCTCAGTGTTACAGCGAGGGGCACAGACTCCCTGCTGCGCAGACCTCTTGTTATCAGAAGATTGTTAAAAAACACAGCGCAGTTGCAAGGACCTATCCCTGGATGTAAATATGTTTCAAATTAAAGTAGGACTAGAAATGACTGCAACATAAAGAATGCTCTGCTGACTGGAAAATCTGGTAAACTCATGTCTTTTCCAGATATATCTATCGCATCGTATTTTTAAACGACTGGTTTTCGTGTTTTTCAGCTGCATAGTCTTCAATTTGTGTTCCTGGCTGTAAGCGTAATAGGATTTTTTTTAAGTCTTCAGCTTCAGGCATTTTTTCCTCCTTTTCTTCCTTACATTTTCCCTCGCTAGTATTAGAATAACTAAACTTCCTTAACACTACCTGCTACTTTTTAATCTTAATTTCATAACTTCCGATACCCTGGATATGGTTTCTCTTAGAGAGAGCCTTAGAAAAATTATGTGTAAATACTACAACGCTGACGGGGGTTTCACATCTCTGTATTTATGCCTTGTATATACTCTCGGCTCCCGATCTGCTTGCTTGCCAGCGTGATTGATTGGCTGTGTACTGAGGGATGTTTATAACAGCGGGCAGGTACTGTATGCAAACACGGACGCCAACACCCGAGGGCACCGAGCGGAGCGCTGCTGCTGGGTTCCTGCGGCTCCGAGGCCGCATCGCCGGCACTGATCCCGAGCCTCATCGGTGGGGAGGTTTTCCATTCCCCCTCCCCAACAAACGGAACCAGCCCAGAGCAGACAGCGGTCGGCGGCGGGGGTGGAAGAGAAGATCAGTAATAACAACAACCGACAACGAAAGGCAGTATTTTATTTACTGTAAAGCCTCTGACCGAGGCGAGCCCCGCCCCGCCGGCTCCACCTGCCCGGGCACGGGGCCGGGAGGAGCCGCGCCGCCACCCCGGTGCTCCTCCACGTGGGTCCCATTAGCGTCATTTGCTCTCGGCAGGGGGGGGGGGGGGATTAAAGCGATTAGAATGAAAATAATTAAATGAGCTTCCAATTGCCCGGCCGGGCTCCTTGCAGTAGGGGACTAACGGTCACTACGGAAGCGTTTGGGATTATTATTATTTATTTTATTTTTCGAAAAGTTTGTTTTTAAAGGAAAGGAAACAAAGGAAAGGGGTGAAAAGGAAAAAAAAAATAAAAAAAAAAAAAAACACACCACAACTTTGCAACTGTCACCGTTTTGCAAGCGTCAGATTACCGCTTTGTCATAACGTGACCACACTGTTTCCGGTGGGTTTTCCGACCCGTAATCGTTTGTAACGTCTCAGCTTTGAATCAGGAAAGCAAAATAAAAAGCAAAAACGCTCTGATGCTCTGGGTTCTTTTAAAATGTTATTCTAGAGTGGGGAAAGTGGAGATTTCTATTTTCTTGAGGTGGTGAGAAGCGAAATAGCCGCGTTTTAGCATTTGGAATAACGCCATAATCTTGACGAAGAGGTTTAAACATTTAAGATAACATAAAGATAACAGACGCGCTTTAGTCCGATGGAGCGGTGCCCGCCTCGTCACGCTCTTCTCTTTTTCGAGGTCAGCTCTGAGCAAGCTGCAGCTCCGCTCGTACGCATCGCGCAGCGCACGCTGCACTGCGGTGGCAGACACGGAGCTAATCCAATCCTTACCTCAATTTTCAGCGTTTTCTTTTGCATCGATAAAATCGAACCGCTTAGAACCGCATCTACGGCAACAATGCACAGGCTGAGCTAGCGGCAAGCGCCTTGCCTCTCTGCTGCTTTCTTCTCGAAAGGAACGTTCGCATTAAGCAGCGATAACGCCAAGGGGCCCGCTTCGGGAAATTCACGGAGTCGGTTCTCAGCAGCATACCGAAGGGAGAAAGAAAAAAAAGAAAGAAAGAAAAACGGAGGATGGAAGGAAGGGGGCCGCCGTTTGGGGCAACCCCGGCCCCGCTCCGCTCGTTGGCACCGAGACCCCAACCCACCCCTTGCAGCAGAATAGCGCTCGGCAAAGCGGCAGCTTCCAGCCGTCATGCCTCAGCTACCCGAAGGCACAGCTCCAGAGCGGGGAATTCCATTTCCTAATTAAAATCTCGTCGGAAGAACTCAGAGATCTGCGCTTCTGTACTCCCCGGGCGTGCGAACACCGCAGCAAAATCAGTGCGGCTCTACTGCGCGGCTTTGGGCGTACTCTCTGCGCCTGCTTCGGCTCAAAGGGTCCTTCTGAAGCTGAAAATTTGCCTTGGGGCGCTGTTATTTCTCAAATCTTTCAGGGTGAAATTAACGTACAGACGTTTCTTTGATACAGCGGGGAGGGAAAATCTCGCGTGTTGTCAGAAGTTAATTTTCAGCTACTAGAGGAGTTCTTGACTTTAAATATTTTTCTTTCCTCTGTAAAAGTTACTGGCTTGCTTTCAGAGGTCATTCGCCGGGTCGAACCCCCCACGCCAGCATTCAGCAACGAGCGCGGCCTCGTCCAGCGAAGGGTGGTGGAACCCTGCCCGCCCCTTCGTGCCAAGCCCTTGCCTTTCTCATTACCCATAAAACCTTTACAGCCTTTCGGCCGAAGGCGTTTGTCGGGAGCGCGCCTTTACGAGTAGTGCCGCGGCGGCATTCCGCCTTAACGCCTCCCTTCCTGATCCTATTACCGGCCCTGGTTCGCTGCTTACGGGCAGTAAAAGTCCCGCTCGGGAAGCGAGCAGGGAGCCGAGCAGGTGCCCGCTGCGTGCATTAATAATAATTGTTCTGAACTGTTCTTCAAGGAAAATAGCGAATATCCCCCCTCCCCCTCCTGCTCTCCGAGCCCCTCCGTTCCCTACCTCACAGGATGGAACAGAAGGGGAGCAGTATCCGCTGGAAGAAGCGCTTCGCGTCTTTTCCCTCCTCTGGCTGGGGGACTCGCACGCAGCTCCGCGCCCTTTAGCAAACACCGAGGGGAAGTGGAAAAGAAAATGCTATTGACCGAAACGGGTGTACCTTTGGTGGCCGGGAGCGATGCTGCCGCTCTCTCTTATTTCGGGACTCCTGCACCTCGGGGATTCCGGGCTCCTTCGGTAGCGCTCCTCAGCCACCTACAACGGCACGAGGTTGGGTGTAAGGCGCAGCAGCCTGCGTGCACACACACACGTTTTTGGCTGCTGGGGGAGGCCCGCAACCCACTGATGCCAGGCAGCTTCCCGCCCCTGGGCGCCTTCACCGCATCTCAGCCCCCAGACCGCGGGGAAACCCTCGTCTCCCGACAATTCCCTTCCTTCCTTTCTCTCTCTCTCTTTTTTTTTTTTTTTTTTTTTTTTTCCCTGCCTTTCCTGAGGGCTGTACTGCGGCCAGGCTCGTCCTGCCACCGACGCGCTGTCAAGCAGCCGCCCACCCCCACTCGAGGCTCCCTGGCCATCCGTCGGTGCGGTGTCCCGGGGGGCCGGGCAGGGAGAGACCTGGGGGGGACCCTGAGAGCCGCGGCCCGGCCGAGCAGGGGGGTCTCACTCGGTCGGCCCCCCCAGGACAAGGGGCGCCCCGACAGCTCGCCCTGAGCCGGCCCCACAGCACCGCGGAGAGCCTCCGGCCCGCTTTGAGAGCCGGGCGGGACGGAGTCCTCCTGACACGGGCGTTTGATTTAAAGACGTCTCCCGAGAAACACAAATAAATAACTTCTCGAAGAGAAAATGAACCCGAGCCCAAAGCTGACAGGGGCTGCAAACGCTAAAGATGTGTACGGACGGGAGAAAGAGCAAAAGTAAATAAATCTTGGTTACCTAATTGAAAGGCAGAAGCGAGCCCTTTGTGTACACAGCGCTTCAGGGAGAAGAAAACCAGAGCTCGGGGGACGCGAGGAGCGCGGCGCCCGCTCGGGGCTGCTCTGTGCCGTCGGGGAGGCTCCTGCGGCGGCGGGAGGTTGACCCCCGTCAGCTGAGGCGGCCTCCCTCACCCCCAGAAAAAGAAATAAAAAAAGAGCTATGGGAAGAGCCCAGGAACTTTCCTGGCTGCGGGGTTATTCTCCTGGGAGAGTACAAAGGGGCACTTCGCCCCCAAAGCAAGAGCGAAGGGACGTGCGGGGAAGCTGGAAAGGTGCGAAGGTTCCCAAAATCGGTTATAGTGTTATCGTCTGGAGGCATCTCAGAAGCCGCCTAATTCTGATCAAGTACGGCAAAGGACCGACAGCGAATGTCTAGAGAGGACTGCTCCGTGTCTCTCGCAATCACCGGCAAATTTCTCTCCTTGTTTGTGCAATCATGCCCAGCACCTCCCCAAACGTGCAGGCTGACACATACCACCAACCCTTTGTGCTGGTACTGTGAAGCAACGCCACGCCAGTGCGAAGAACTCAGCTTCTGCACTCCGGTGTGGGAGAGCAGTATTGAGGGATTCCCTGGACACACTCTTTCACTTCCTATAGCCCTCATAGTAATTAATAACGACTGCAATTAACAGTTTCAATTTAATATCATACAGTAGTATTCTCCACTCCCTTCCGTTTTGCTGTGTCAATTGCAAAACTTCCCGATAAGCTCCAAGTAACCTCTCTCCAGGACGTCAAGGACAACTTCTCCCACCAGCCCCAAACCCATTTGCAGCAATCCCACCTCGTCACGTCAGCCTCTCTGGACATTGGTTCCAGCAGCCCTTGCAGCAAAGCCAGCAGGCTGCTGCCTCCACACACAGAGCTCAGCTGTCTCCGTTACAGGCAAAATCAGTCTGTTAAGACGAATTGATGTGCAGATCTCCATTCCTTTAACAACAAAAAGGAGCGTTTATTCTGATACCTCTCCTGTCGACATCTGTGCATTGTGGCTGCAAGTCGGAAGTGCATTTGGAATTGTTGTGTAATATTCTTGATGTGCAGGTGCACATCTGAGTGTACCAGGAATGGAGATGTTGAAAAGAGCCTCTTCAGTGTCATTAACACCATCTGGTGTAGAGCACTCCTAAAACATTGTGCAATTCCGAGAAAGCTGTTGCTTTCTTCTACTGTCATGATTTCCTGACATCTCAATTTTCCAACTATAGGAAATGATGTTTTGAAAAAGAAGTTTCTATACATGAATACAAAACTAATCAGAAAAAAATAATAAAATCTTATTAACTTTTAATAAGATGTAACCTTTCACAAAGTGTGGAAGAGGAGCTACTACAAGTTGCAATGTTCAAAAATCTCAAAACAAACCAAAATCTTTGCACCTAAATTCTCAGATTCCTGCTTTTTAAAAGAAAGCTGTTACCAAAAATGGAACACAAGTAGGCTGGTGAGTGCAGTCCTGTCACACTAGACCATGAGGGAAGGTGCGGGGACATGAGCTGGTCTACAGTCAGCACAGCTGCTCCACTTGCCCAGCACTGTTGAGCCCAGCTGTGAATAAGCACATCCTGTTGCTTGGGCAGCACTTCTTAGTTTGGCTACCTTGCAAATGTGGGCTAGACTGTTTTTAGGAAGTCTCTGTGTTCCTGTCAGGAGTAGAACGAAAAGGCAGTAACACACACACAATTGCACAGTTGTATGTTGAGCTTCAGTGTATTTATTGTTTTCTCTAAAGAGCAGCTCAATGTATAAGAATTCAGGAGTCTACCTTTGATGATGAGATGGCATTTGCACAAAACAGGAGACAGCTGAAATGGAGTTGCTTTTAAATAATGTTTTCTTTGTGTGTGGCTTTTATTTTATTGTTCTTCTTCTTATTATTATTTTAAGAAAGCAACGTGAACAGTGCCTTACAGCCAAAAATTAGATACTTCACTGCTATGAATTCATAAACACTTTTACATTTATGCTGTATTTTAAAGAGCATTAAATTTCAGCTCTATCTGACTTAAAAGCAATGTATGTGAGTTACACAAACTCTTCCAAAAAATTATCTGTGTGCCAAATCTCACTCTTGAATTAGATTTATTGTTCAGTGCTTTCTATCCTGTTACAGAATCCAAATCTCAGCCATAGTTCAAAGTATTCAGCCATTCTGGCAAACCTAAATTTGGCTCTTCTCTTTCCTGAAATAGATGGCATTTTACCCTCACTACCAGAAGGCACTGGCACAGAAGTGACGACAAGAAGGAAAAACTGCAGAATTTTTCTCCTTCTGCAACAAAGTATGGGAGTGCACTCTACAGTTGGTAGAGATGCTCCAGAATGCGTGCAGTGGATAGATCAGAACTTTTCTCCTCTCCCTGAAATCAGAAAACATTGCTTTTATGTGGCACTTAGCGTCCTGACACTCAAGTACTGAGTCCTTGGATAGCTACATAATAATATTCAAATCTATTAACTATTGTGTGACTTGTTTTTGGCTGCTGAAACCTGCCTGTGGGGACAAATCCCAAAAGCCACAACTGCCGGTAGAGCACAGTAACAGCTTTAGAATTTATGAGGTAAAGTTTTGGTCTCCAATACTTAATTGGGCTTCCATTTTTTTTTTTTTTTTTTTTCTGCATTGCTTCAATTTCGTAACTGTGTACTTTGGGACTTTAAAGTTTCCAGTGTACCTTGAACTGGGCTCTGCCTAACCATGATTAAATCCCAAGCCCATGTGGGATCAAGAAAATATAAATAATAATTATAATAATAAGCATATCGTTATTATTTTTTTAGGAGAAACCATATTTTCAGCAGATAAAAGAAAAGTAAGAAATGGAGTCAAAGATTTACCTTTCCATGGGTACTGGAATATTCCACAGTGTGTTTTGGTTTGTCAGCCATAAAAAATTAGGCAGTTTTGTCCATTCCTGTGCAAGCTAAGTGAAATGGGGGATAGGTGGGACTAAAGGCACACCTCTGATCTCTGTGTTTCTGACGTGTTTTGGTCACTTCACTGCATCTCTGTGCTGGACCATGAGCACTGTCTGCCATCTCACTGCCAACCCCAGGGGAGGTCTCAGCTGGCGCAAGGCCCAGGTGTCCTGTTGGGGAGAAACCCAGCAGCAACCTGCATGTTGAACATGTGATGGAGCTGGAGCACTGGGCTCGCTGTGAGCGGCATGGGGCTGTGCAAGGGCTCAGACGGTGCTGACAGCAGCTGGGGATAGGATTGCGGACAGACTTTTGGAAAGGAAAGGCCATGTGCCAGATGGCAACCAACTGGCAGGGCCTGGTGCTGAACAAAAGCCTTGGGGGGGGAGGGGGGGAAGAAGAAGAAGAAAAAAAAAAAGCCCTTAACAGGAAACTAGTCTTGTGGGGGCAATGCAGATTTCATTGTGAGGTATTAAAAAAAAATAATAATCCACACTGGCCGTTGTTTTTCCACAGGGCAATGTTTTATCAGAGACCTGTAGCAAAAACATGGCAAAATCTTACCTCGCTTATTTGTAAGTCAGAAAGCCACGAAGGAAATAAAAAGTTTTCTTCAAGGAGAGTTTGATGTGTTGTTTAGCCTGCTCTGTCATTTTTCTTGTCTCTCTTCATAACCCCTATGCAACCCAGAAACAGCCAGTAAAAAAGAGAGAACCTCTGCTTGTTTAATTACTTCCTGAAAATTTGATAACTACTACTTCAGCCTCATTGGATAATCTACTTTTAAATTGCCTAGTCTTTCAAAGACAGCATAATTATTTGAGCGCGCTTACTTCCCTAGCTATACATCATGCCTATCAAAATTAAATGTTTCCAACATACCATTACTGCATTTTAACATTTCACTTCTGTAATACATTTAACAGTATATTGACCCTATACTTCCTTTTTAACAAATTTTCATACCTTGGGCAGTGAAGCACTGCCAGAAGAGGGATCTTTAGTCTCTGACTGGGGAATTGAGTAATTTAAGGAATGATAAAGAGACTCATAAAATGCAAAATGTGGCTGTAATGTGATGTTTAAGAATTCTTTCCTTTATTTCAGTTTGAAGAGACTATTTCATTGATAGAACTAATTTTTGAACAATGTTATTCAAGCAGGAATCATCTCATGAGTTTGCAGTTTTGTTATGCATTTACCCAGAATGCGTGTCTTTTCAAAGGAATTTTGTGAAGATTTTATTTCAAAATGAGAAAAGCATTTATTAAAACTGAAGAAGAATTGATACAGAGTATTAATTCAGCAGACCCACATTTTAACTGGAAAAATGGTGAGTTTTTGAAATATTATTTTTCTATGTTCCATAGGATTATTCCTACTTCTATATCATCACCAGGAAAAAGAAAAAAAAAGAATCCTAAAGAACAAGTATTGATAAATGAACAAACTATGCATTGAGTGTGTGTTCAGGGTGCAACCACTGCAACAGAAGTGTGTGTTTTTCAAGGCTGAAAGGCTCCCCCCTGTACTTGGATTTATTCAACAAAGAAATGGGAGGCTAGAAGTGGCTCCAAATACGTATTTTAGAGCACTTCTGAGCATTTCTCTCTCAGGATATGCTGAATTTGAGGCTTGGTGGTATTTAGTTGACTTTTTTTTTGTTTTTCTTTTTAACTTGTACTGAGTCACATCAGTAAGCCACACTTTCAAAAGAGAGAAAGGTTTTATTTGCAGACATGCATGCAGAATGTAGAGGCAGATCCTGTTGGTGTATGCACTGCACGTGTGAGTGTGCATGCAAGCCAGAAGACTGTCTACAGCACATGTGCAGGTCAATCCAGCATGAGCAAAACCAAAAGCAAACGAGATAAAGAAACGGCACGTAAAAAGGGGAAAAGAAAGAAGCCCCCCTTGGTTCTAAATCATCGCAAAGACTGCAATATCCTGTTATCTATTGTAGTAACATCATATACAAAATAAAGAAACAAATGTTGCCCTTCTGTGAAGGGAGATAATAAAAGATTGATTCATTAAAAAGAAAAAAAAGAGGAGAAGAGAAATATGTTGTTTTAAGAGTTATGCTAAAGAAAAACCCAGACAGACTTAACTTTTAAACAGCTTCAATTTCTTCATCGTGGCTGTTACTGATGTCTTACGGAGCGAACAGCATAGATGTGAGATGGAGGACAAGCAAAAGAGATTGGATGTCTGGTTCCCGCAAAACTGTTCCTAAAACCTATTGACCTAGTGGAGAAGAATTTTGTATGCTAATCTTCATTTACTTTTTCCTACCACAGACCTTAAAAATGCAGAAGTAAGAGATTTAAAAACACTAGTGTAATAAATGCCTGGGGAGCTGACAACAAATGCATTTCACCCTAAAGATTACTCACCACATATTGGCACAGGTTTAAAATACCCATCCAGAGTGCCTCTTTGATTCTATTATGATTAGCTAATGGTAATTAGGTAAATGTTAGGAAGGTACATGTGTCAAACTGTAACATCAAATGACTAGAAAATAACTACACTAGTGCAGGCATGACATTTATTAATTTCATATCGAAGAATTAAGAAGTTATCTACCTTTTTCTAAAATTTGGGTCCAAAATGTCATTGATTACTGTTCATAAACCACTGATTACCAGCCTGTAAACCTTTTACAATTACTAAATTGATTTTTATCCTCCTTCATACCTGAAACACGCTTCAGAGTTTGGGAAATATTAAAAATGGCAAATCTTGCTTGAACTTACAAAGCTTTTGCAGAAGTAACAGATGAAATAATAAATAATATTCATAAATAAATCTTCAACTCTTACCCACTACAAGATCAATGCAACATGGTGTAGCAAAGTGAAAACTGGTACAGGAGCATATTTAGAGAAAATCCATAGAACTCACAGGAATGAGCTTCAGCGGAGGAATATTTGCCAGATCTGGAAGGACTCTCAGTAATCAACAGTGCATATGCTTAGAAAATGTACATGTTATGGCTGCTGAACAAAAGAATTAAATGCCAACAGTTGGACTCTCGGGATCTCATGTAGCCCCCTACAGAAGTCTGGCCAGCAATTCCCACTAACGCTAGTGGCAAGTGTTCTGCACTTCCCAAACTTGCAATACTCACCTAGCTGGCCAAGTAAGGCATTTGCTTAGGCAGAAGGTGTGTTAAAGGAAGGGAATAACCTTCCATATCTTGACATCTGCATCCATACTTTTAGCGTACTTGGTCTGCTAGCATGCATAGCTAGTGCCATTACAGCATAATGCCAGTTTTACTTGTACCGAGTATTAAATGGCACACACAGCTTCACTCCACATCTGAGCTTTTTGTTTTCTCAGTGGCTTAGACAGAGTGCATGTGTAGATTAACCAAAGTTATTATGAAAGAAGGAACAGGTCGTTTATTTGTAGATCGTTTGTTTTGATTAATCATCGGCGGATTTGGAAAATTTCTGTAATGAACTAAACAAAAATGCTTCTGTTCAGAAGATCATTCCCCAACAGCTCTCACCGAGTATCCCATGCTTGCTTAATATTTAAGGTCAGAATAGTCACAGTAGAATTAAATCACTGTTCTGAACTGAGCTATGCTCACACAGTGATTTATCAAGGCGGATTAGATCTTAAAAATCAATCATTCTAAATGAAAGAATTCCAGGTGACACTCCACATGGAATTAATATCTAATTAAGGATAACAGTCTCAAAGGGGGAAAAAACATTCTTCTGTAACTCATGCACATGTATCTCTTTCCAACTTTTCTTAAATTATATTGAAACTCTTGTAGTAGCTGCCATAAAAACTCTACACTTTTGTTTCAGCTTCAGTTATCAAATTCATGTTACCCTGTATGCCCACATAAAATAATAACTAACCACTCCTAAAAATCTTATCTAATAAAAAAGACTTGTACTTAAATCAGTTTCTGAATAGAAGTTTGACGTAGACATATTATAACAGCATTTTAAATCTCGCCGAAGGGAAGGGTTCTAAAAAATACCTTAAGGAGAACTTACTTTGGTAGTAGTTCACAGTATTCATAATAATAATAAAACCTACATATACTTTCTTTTTCCTGGTTTCATATGCTCTGGGGCTGTTCTTGAACTGTTTGAATTTTATTTCATAATCCCCACATTCCTCTAATGGGGTTTTGCAGAGCTGCTCCATGACAGCCGTCATACAAATAGTTTTCTGGGTTTGAAATTTGTCTGGGTTACGTGCACGCTCCTTGGGGCAAGGCCCAGGGGAAATCCCCGCTGTGGTGAGATCTGTTTTCCAATTGATTATGATGGAGCTGGCATTTTGTAAAGCAAATACATTTGTGATAGCCATGATGTCCCTGTACAGGTAGAGTGCTATGAAAACAGAAACAAGTCAGCTACTGTAGTCAGACAAGTACTTCTTTATTCTTAGAAAAATAAAGGAAAATAAGTTTTAAGTAAAAATAATAAGCTCTTTTTAATAATGGGTGATTTTGTAACAATCTACAGTTAAAAAAAGATCTTCTGGGCCAAAGATTCCTTTCCTCCTCGAAGGATTTCTTTTTACTTATTTATTTTTGACTTTGAAGAAGGGTAAGAATTATTTCTTTAAACAACTGGCTGCGGATTAAAATTAACACTGTACGTTTCAATTATTATCAATTCATCAATGAATCAAGAGAGCTGGTACCCTATTTTAATTAAAATAGTTCCATCAGATAACCTAAGCCTCTAAAGCCATATATTTGATTTTAATTAAAAAAAAATTCTGGTTGTGATCATTGTTCAGAATTAATATACCAAATAAAATATGGGAAGAGAAGAGGTAAGGGGAGGTTATATAGTGTTACCTGATAAAAGGAGACAGTAATATTTAAAATGAGGTAAGTGTTACACCGATTTATGATGTATTTTATCTTCTGGAGAAACCCTAGTTTATCGTAGTGTCGTTTAGTTTGAAATGTCAGCTGTATATCTTTCTGCTTTCGAATGTTACTCTAGGTTGAAAGGAAAAGGTTTGCAGTGATGTGATGTATAAGCAGATCAAAAGCTTGGCATTTTTTTCTGGGATAATTCACTTTTATATTGAAATATTTTTGTTGTCATATATATATAAATATTATAAATATCTTATAAATATTTTGAAAGAATATTAATAACACTTAAAAATTCTCTCATCTTTATAGCCCCATGCAAATGTCTACTAATCAGAAAGGATGAAAATGTTCCTTTGTTTCAGTTCCCACTCAAATTATCATGTAAACATCCTAAACCCTAACCTACTAGCAATAGAATTCCTATTTTTTCTTTCTTTTGAAAAAAGAACAGAATATCTTCCTTCATAGTTAGCTTTTCTTTGTATCTGTAACATATTTGCATCAAGAGTTTTGCCAGTATAGAAGGGATTTAATTTGTAAGAAAACAGAAGAGCTCTAGTGCTGGACTTACAAATAAATATAAATTTAATGCCCGAATAGTGCCATATTGTTAATCTATTTATTCTCAATATATACTCCTATCAGTCGTAAATCAGACTCCACCTCCATTGTGTATGTTTAAAAGTCTTCTAAGTTGTTCACAAAAACAAAAGTATAAAAAGTTCCCCCAGCTCCAGTATCAAAACATCAGGGCAAAATAAGTCAGCCTCTAAATCACTCACCTAATCTCGTCATTTAAAAGTGATGTACCAGCCAAGAGCCAAACTAACCCTTGTGACACCACTTGCCAAGGGAGCAGGGCAAGCTGAGGTGGTGCTTTGCTTCGGATGTATGATACCAAGGATGGTACCAAGTGTTGCTGGGTTTTTTCCTAAAATTACAAGACATAGAAGATGCAAGAGCTCGCGTGACTGAAAAGAGAAGAAATGCTGTTCATCTGCAGGTCAACAGGATTTCATTTCTCTCAAGGTAGCAGCTCCTACCTCCTGCTGATTTCCAAATACAGGAGAGGCAACGACCTGCCACTTCTCAGTGATGGCCGTCTAGCAGTGCTGGGCTCCTAGCCCTTAGGATTGTACCAGCGAACCATTTACCATTCAAAATCACATCATAGCCATGGATGGCTGAGCCCAAATGCTTGAAGACATTTATCCATCCAATTTCAGCATGCACATGTATATCCAATGCAGAATATATTTCTAATTTTCTTTTCTTAGATATAGTGGTATATACACAATTCTAAGAAATTATCTGAAGGAAAAAATGTTAGTCTTCATTTGTACTCACAGTGGGTTGTTCTCTGTGTGAACTAATGCCAGCTGCCCCAAGCACCACTGTTTATTTCCATTTACAGCAATTTGTAGGATAATGTATAGTTGTAGTACAAGGATTATAGTTACTTGCCACTTCTGTCAGCACACATTATTAAAGAAGCTCAAGCCCTCAAGTCCCATGACCTTCCACTTTTTATCTTTAAAAAAGCAACTCTTGGTCAAGGTTATCATAGATTTATTCACATTGTTTTTCATTTCTGTATCTCTTCACTTGTTCCCAGGGTAAATGGGATAATAATTATTGTAATCTATAAAGCTTTAACATATTTGCCTCATGAGAGTTCAGTGTCTGGGTTCTAGTGTTAACATCTTGGATGTAAGTACCAGAAAAGAAATTACAACTAAACCAGAAGGTTTATTTTTCACTATTATTGCTATTGTTGTGGAGTTGGGGGTTTTTTTGTGCTTGCATGATTTTTTTTTAATTTTTTTTTCTGAAGCCTAACTTTTTCCAATTAAGGAAAAGAAGACACTTGCATAAATCTTCCAGGGACCTCAGCTCACCATTTAATCTCATTATGGTTGATAAGGAATTAATGACTGTTGTGCACTCATGTATCCTGGGGATTGAAATGAGCACAGTTCAGACATTTATGACAGCAGGATCTCATTTATGCATATGTGATCACTTACATTCTCTTCACATCAGCACGGTGGATCCACTGAGCCCTTCCACATCTGATGAATGACAAAGAAGAGTCTGCTATTGACGGGCTGTTTTAGGTTTGGCCCACTGAAGAAAGCAGCTCTTGAAGACTGATCCATCACAAGTGGATCAAACACAGTGGTGCAAAACAGAAGTGCCTAAAATTTCATTGATTGGTTTTCAGACCTTGTTTTGGCCAGACTTCTAGACACATTGGGACTTTGGAACAAATTTAGAAGTGCCGCTTTGAGGCTTTAATTTTTGTCTGCTAGTCTTGAATGGCTTGCTGATAATAATCTGCATCACTTATGCACATGCACAAACGGATGTATATGCGTGGATGCACACAAAGATGCAGACCACAAAGTCTTAGTTAGGAAATGAAGTGTATGCTTTTCTGACTCCCTTCCATGATTCTGAAAAGGGAAAAAAAAATGCTTTCAAGTCCTCTCAGAATAAGACAGATTCTTGAAAGACCCAAAACAGAGCCATAACCCAGTTCGTGACTGAACTGACAATGGAACAAAAGCAGGAAGGTATCTCCTGACTCTTTCTTCAGAGGTTTCCTATTAGAGAAGCATCTGTTTGTCTGCTATTTGCTGAATTTCCATCAAACTGTGAAATACATAGACTTGCAACATACAATATTCACACAATGCTGGCAACAAGTTCCACTTTATTAAAAATATTAAGAAAGCAAAACAGTTATAAAATAAGTATTTGTATGGGAGCCCAATTAGCATATCTTTCTCTTTTTATTCCTGTCTCAGAGAAAAACTTTCTCTTTTCCTGAAGTTACATGATAAAGAAA
The DNA here is from genome assembly GCA_016647715.1 of Pavo muticus. Classification (NCBI taxonomy): domain Eukaryota; kingdom Metazoa; phylum Chordata; class Aves; order Galliformes; family Phasianidae; genus Pavo; species Pavo muticus. The sequence continues at coordinate 608,044 of JACDJE010000402.1, read as the reverse complement.
GAGAACAAATTCAGAATCAGGGTCTCACTTTTCCGTGTGTCAGTGCTATACAAGCCCTGACTTTACAGTTTTGTACATCAGCAGAGGTATACGGAAGGGAAGTATGCAGACAAACTCCATTTTGCCAACAGCAGTAGAATGCAAGACGAACATTCAGGCCAAATTCATCCTTCCTAATTGGTCAGGGTCTACAAATTAAAAGGCACAGAACATGCACAGAACTGTCAAAAGACAATTTAGTTACCAGGGGCCAGAAGAATTTGCCCCATGCTATCTGGAAAGAAGGGTTTTGTTCTCACTCTATTACATTTTGCCATTGCTTCTTGCGTTGGTTTTTAGTATTGATTTATTAATACTCCCCACAAACCAAGCAAAACATGACCCCCCAGACATTTAGCCTTGCGGTAGCTGTTGGCAGCCCCAGTGGTTTATCACCTGTGTTTTACAAATGGTGAATCTAGGGCACAGAAGGACGTTCATTTACCACAAATAGAGACCTAAAAATAAAACTGCTTCTCAAGACTCCAAAAACCAGCTGCCAAGACTGTAGGGACATACCTGTATTTTTCCAGTCACATACTGTGTCCTCAAAATTTTAGGGCAGAAAAATAACCTTGAAAGAAAGAGAAACTTCGCCTTTGCTTGACATACTGCCTCCAGGGCAACATTCAAAATGACCTTGTGTAAGAGTTTACATTCATAATCCATCATTGCAGAGAAAAATCAAAACAACAGAATCTTTTCCACTCTGAACTGATGTGCTGTTGTTCTTCCATGGCTAGTCCTTAGGAAAGACTCACAGATGTGAGCCGATTTGCACCACAGAAAAACACAAACAACTCAGCCCTGAAGGTGGGCACTTGCAAATTAGTTGCGAGAATGAGGTGGCTTAACAGTAATTCAAACATAATTTGTTCAAAGCTCAAAGGCCTTTTTTATGTCTGGTAACGAGAACACAAAACCTGCTGAAATATCCCAAGGATCGCGTATAGAAGAGATTAAATACTGCATAATTAGTGCTTTTACAAATAAAAGTTACATTCTTTCAGTGAAAACTGTCTCTAATACAGATTTTTTTCCCCTTCCAATTTCTTTCTGCAGCTATTGGTATAATATTCCACAACCTTGCAAAATGATTTTATTACTTACCAGAACAGGAGAAATCTCACCCCCTCTTAACTTGAAGCCGATAAGGAAAAACTCCCTAATCCTATTTGTCAGTTAAAAACAAAACAGAATAAAACAAAACAAAACATTCTTGCTCAACTCACAGAGTGGCTGAATAAATAAATATGACACAGCAGGTTTAGCGATAAGAAGTCAACGAATTGAGAAAGACCTTGAATTCTGAACTATTCTCATTATCACCAGATCTCAAACAGTTTTGCTAAACGGCTCCAGTTCTTTGGTGAGAGGAACAAGAATGGAAGCTTTACAATAGCATTCAGTGCTTCTTGATAAATAGCAAAAAAAGCTCAGTGGAAATGTTCAACTTCTTTATGATTAAAAAACAAACCTTTAATGTAGTTTTTGTTTACTGTGTCATAAGTGCAGCGTTGGAAGTTGTTGCCAAATAATCATTGGAACAGGCATCACTAGAGCAGTGTCAGCCAGCCAGCTCTTTGAAAATGATTCAGTTCCTCTAGTCTTATGACTAAAATAATATCCAGTGGCTCCAGCCCGAAGCCTGGTTAATACATCTGTCCAGAACACATAATTACTCAGTCATAACATTCCCCCGGCCACCAGCCAACAAACCAATCAGCATTTCTTTCTAACTCACGAGAATTTTTGCTGTGTCAAACTGTTTGATCTCTAGGTAGTAAAAATGCAAAAAATGGAAGAACGTTGCACTGAAAGGTTTTAATTTAACGTAGTTTCTCATGGAAATTAACTGTGAAAAGAAGCATGTTTTTGTTGACTTTGCTAAAGTTAAACTTTTATTCTGCTTTGGGAATTATATTAACATATCTGTGTTGCGGCTTTCTTGTTATCTCTTCAGCAACTAAGATTCTGATATCTAATCTCAGTTTCATTAATTGCTTTCACCAGGAAACTCATGTCTATGAGAAAGTGAGGTGACACCAACAAATTTGAAAGGTTTCTGTATTTACGGCTACCAAGGAATATCTTACGTATGCTGTGTGTGGAAATGAGTTGAAACACAGTCTGTATTTGTTCAGATGCACTGCTCACAGTAAACTAAATCTTTGTTTGTAAAAGTACGTTTAATTTTCTGAAGCTAAATTTTGAAAATTCAGATCCAGATCCTGAGGCACTGGAATCAATAAAAGTTTTATCTTGACTTTGCTAGGACACAGGATCAGGAATACTGTGTCATTATATTTATATCCTGTATAATGTGCCAAAACCACAGCCAGGAAAGCACTTCATGCACGTTTCAGAGCAATTCAATATATTCTCTATAAAGATATGACATTTCTAAAATGACAAAAGAAATTGACAAATTTTCTACAACGGAAAGCTGAGGCAACATCCTCAAATATGCAACCTCAAAGAACCCGCATCATTTCAGAAAGATCAAAGTATATTTATTGTTCAAGTGCTATAGTTTTATGTAATGTCCTTTTTTATAGTCTATATAGGTCAACAAACACCTTCAGGTCACAGCCAATGATTAGAATGTAAAGGCACTACGGGAACACAGATAAAGATCAGTGCACTTCCCTTGTCCATGCTGAACACTGGCCACTCGCAAAAAACTTCTGCAATCTCCTCACAAGCCATACCAGATGTAGACACATTGGCTATGCCTCAACTAGAGCAAGGGCGAGAACTCTCAGGTTCCTCTACCCCAAGTGAAAGATTGGAAGGAAAATTATATAGCCCTCATATGGACTCTGTATACAAGACCTCTCTCCATATGATAGAGAACATGGAAGGAGGGGAGCTTGAGAAGCTCTCTTTTTCGTACGGAGTTAGGATGTGGCTGGAGTCAGATTTCAGACAAACTCAGAAGGTCTCCTGATTTATTCTTTGCTGTTTATACCTTACCAGTATTAACTCTTTCAGATTCATCATGTATTCTGTGAAAATGTGGAATTTAAGATGGATAAAATGTCAGCAGCATGCTCTGAATTTTTAGCCCATATAGAGATAGTTAAATATCTCAAAGATCTCTAGATTTGTTCTACAAGTGTTAAAAACAGCATCATTTATTTCAACATTAACAAAGATTTGATGCACTTAGACAATCTGTGAGAGGACTGAAAAGTAGTTCTCTACAATCATTTATAGGGGGCTAAGGAACTATTGGTCTCTTATCACACACACAATTTTCAGTTTGAAAGCATCCTTGGTTTCCTGAATTTAAGCATTCAAACTACCAAATTTGCTAGCAAAACTAACTCTTCACAACACTTTGAAAAAAAAATGGAAAAACACTGCTTAACTTGCATCCTTCTAGAAAATACTTTTTAAAGATTAAGGTTGATGGACATTGGGAAATGCCTGAATCCACACAACCTTCCTGCAGCCATTGCCTCTTTGTGCAAATGCACATTTATCTAGCTTTAATTTTATGATCCCACTTCAGATTTTTAACAGGACTCCTGCCATGTTTCGTGTAATCATAACACTGCCTTTTTTCTGTCTTCTGCTCTGCTTGTACGTTCACATATTACACAGAAGCATATCACCCAAGCCCTGCTTTGGATACATACTCTACAAACTTCATGTTTTTATGCCTACTTCCACTTTTCTGTCACACACCTACTTTGCAGATTTATTTTCACAGCATCTTATTAAGAGCCATGAGGTTATGGACATTTTTATTCTGTACAGAAACGAAAAATTGACATCGGGAGCAGCTGTAAGTTTGTTTGACAATCTTGGAATACACAGTACTGTGACAAATCAAACTTGTAATACATAAAGTCTAAAAAGCAGCATTTCAGAAATAATCGTGAGGACTCAGTTCCCGTGGAAAACTGGCCACAAATATTTCAAATTAGTTAATATAAGAAATTATGAATAAAAATAAAATAGTATTTTGCTTTCCTCCTCATATGGGACACATAAACATACATGCAAAATATCTAGAAAGGGGCATTTAGAGGCATTATTCACTATGAGCCTAATATTTCCTGTGTTCTTGCTGTTTCATTTCTTTCCAGTATCTATGCTACAGCAAACAACCAGCTTTCTGGCCTCAGATATTGTCTCCTCTCTCCCACTTTCTTTCCCTTTAGAGTTCATCTACAGAAAAGGGGAAGGAACATATCCTCCATAGCCCTGCCACCACCACCACCAACACAACAAAAAAAGATGTTTTATCTTTAGAGAGGCAAAGCTAAGCGCCCAGTCTCTGGACTAGGTCAAGCTAGCTTTGAAGATACTGCAATGAATTTGGAGAATCCTGCAAGTTTCAGGACCAAGGCACCTGCACAAGTTTCTTATTTGAAAATGGATACAGGATTCTTCCAAGGTATTCTCAGAACTTGAGTTTTACCTCAAAAATTTGTCCTACAGCCACATGAAATTACTTCAAAGTAGAGTGCTCTCAGCAAAACAGCAAATATTGCAACTCATTTAAGCCACAGAACAGGAACTATCTCAAGGTTACACTTCTGACATTCAGCAAGAGCTGTGTGTAAAGACTATACCTCGGTGAGATCGTGGAACAGGCAGCTGCTGCATAAGCAACAACATAATTTCCCAAACAGTACATCATCTGAAACTATCAACTCGTTCCAATCTTTAAAGGCACATAAAAGGTGTGAAGTGCATCCGTAAAAAAGAGCCAGTAATATCTGAAATGTTTAAATGATAAGCTAGGCTTAAGATAAGCTAGAGCTGTTTGTTAGTTTGTTTTAATTTTGAAATCAAAGAGCACTGTGGGGCTGAACAGAGACTATTACAACCATGTACATTTCCAAGCTTGTTCTTCTAAAGGGCTGCTGTGTACGCTTGGTTCAGCATGGCCAGGTGGGTTTCTGTTCAGATTTCTTCCCCAGTCTCCCCTAACCTCTTTTAAATCACGCATTATATTCTGTTGAAATTAAACTCTTTCTTCACAATTTGAGAGTTGTGTTTCTTTTTCTTCATTCCTTTTTTAAATAAATCCCAAGTGACTTAATTTGAATTCTTAGGATCTGTATGAAGAAAATATTATATGTACAGACACTACAAATCTCATGTTAAAAGCTAATATAAAGTACATGATCCCTCCACTTTCCTTCCCTCTGTTTCTTACATTTGCAGAAACTAAAGCATTGCATGTCCTGTTTTGGTTTTTCCTATTTTCCAGGGAGCCTGTGCCCATGCTAGCATTCCTTCTTCTCAGCTCTTCCTGTCCCAAAAATCCAGATTTCAAATCTAAAGAGCATACTAGCATGATCAATTCTCCACACATCTTCTGGCCCAAAGTTTTTCCTGTCCTTGTTGTTCTTCTTCACTTTGATAGCACTAGGATAACACAAACTTGGCAGTCTCTAGTTATATATATATATACACTTATGCATGTGTATGTGGTAACTGAACAAAGCATTCTGAAAAGGAGCATCATAGGCCAATTCAGTATGTCATTTAAAAGAAGGGAAAAAGCTAACATGCTGCCCTAATTTATTCCAAAAGTGTGATTAGTAAACAAATGGAAAAAAAGTTGTTACAACCAATGAGTTTATATAATTAAGATTTTATTTATTACCTTATGCATCCTCTTCTAGCCCTCCTATTCGTCCCCATTTTCACCATACTAACTTACATAGATGATGGCTTGGTAAGTAAGAAAAAGAAAGTTCCCCCTGAAATCTTCATTATTCTTCTCTCTGCACTGAAAGATTCCAACAAATCACATCCTGCCCAATCTCCATCTAACCACAGGCACAGAGATGTCTACATTACACAGGTAGACCCACTCTACCATCGGTGGAGAAGGGCACCTAGCATTCCAGTGACCCTTTTGTAGATGCCTTTCTACTGGTTGTAAGGCTTGAAGGTAGTAAAACTATGGTTAATTTAAGGTAACATCATCTCAATTAAGTTTCCTTTAACTAAAGGACTTCATTTCCATGCACAGATGTGGGGAGCATCCAGGTCAATGTCTGAGCATGTTCCATTATGGCACAAGAGCCACAGCCGTCTCTGACACATGGTGCTCTCCTTCCTCTGCTGTCACACTTTCCAAAAGCAATATTCATTCTTCCACTCAGAAATGAAAATGAAAGCTAGTGTGTGACAGAACGTACAGTATGATGCAGGGTACTTCATGTCATGGCAAAAACAGCTTGCAGACAGCATGCCAGTGATGATATCATTCATAGACAGTTAATTTGGAAACTGGAAGGGAGAAGCTAATATCTCCAGCGTTATGTGATTTTGTACTGAAAGGTTCTCGCATAAATGCACACATGTATGGGACTGGTATTAAAAGCATTCAGTTTGGGGACCAAACACCAGGGAATGTGCAGTTGGGAACAACTGCACATTGGACAGTAATTGGGATAATTGGCTTTATTCTTTAATCTGCATTTCCTGAATTTTTCAGGCTTAAGCAGCAAGCTGGATACTAAAAGAGGGCTTTCTTTCTCCCTGAGCATCTTTTCTGAACCATTTATCATGGTTTGTACTGGTATTAAAAGAAGACCTTAAATTACCATTAAATACACCTTTGAATCCAGGCTACAAAGCAATGAGCAACTACGTATTCTGGATGAACTCTGAAGTGCTTCTTGCAGTCATATATTCATCTCTTCACCAAGCGAGACAATTCGCTGGACTTCACATATAATGAACACTGTGTATAAAGATGCTGTTTATATTTCTGCTTCCTTAAAATAAAAAGCAGAGACAAGAAACAATATAAAGAATAAAGATGAAAGACATAACTGCCTAGTTTGGAAATTAAACATAAATTGAGGTGGAAGATTTCTCAGCGGCTGTTGCAAAGCTCTTTAAAATCAGTGGAAAGAGGATAGACTTCAGCAGGATTTAAGTTGGAGCAGTACAGCTGGGTGCTTTAGAAAATCTGTTTTGAAGTGAGGAGGGAAAGGGCTTTCTGGATTATCTTGTACTGTTTTTGCCTATGGGACAGTCTTATTCTCAGTTTACAAGAACACTTACACTTTATTACCGCTCTGCAAGAACAAAGCTCACTGAAATTCTGTAGCGCTGGATTAAGTGTAAGATAGGACTAGAGCAGGAAATAGAATAATTTGGGTAATATTTACAGGGAGATACAGCTAAGAAGGGACACCCGAGGCTGCTGTATCTGCAGGCTCCCCTCATTCAGCAGATCATACCACAGCCCTGGGAGCTGTGCTGAGTAGGCTGTACACATATCCAGCCCCACGCTGCTGGCACCCCACTGAGCAGCCAAATCACAGTACAAGTGAAAACCACTTCTTCCCTGGATTTCAGAATTCTTTTCAGTATTGCTTCTGAAACTAAACAGTGTACCTAAACTGCATGATGAGACCTTTAACAGAGTAAGTTTTCCCTCCCTCACTAATGACATTTGTTTTTCCACCTTTTTGCTCCTGTATTTGTTCTTCATTGCTTTGGAATTGAAGGATTATCACAACTAACAAGTCTATTTGTTACTCCACATGGATATTAAGTGCTGTACTATTGCTAAATTCAACCCAACCCAGGACTGCTTTCCAAATGTATATGGAGCACAGGGTCTCTCCTATAGGCATTTCGACATACTAGAGAACAAGTAGCTTCCAAATGGAGAGCCAGGAGAGGCAATATATGGGTTAGAAGGGTATAACACACTTGAAAATATACTCAAGAGTGTATGAAAGACCAGGATTTGTACAGCTTTTCGTGTATGTTTTCCTGTTCCGTATCTATGAGAGCATAAAAATCAGTACTAAATCCACATAAAGTCTCTCTCAAAGCTTTCTTTCCTTCACTATTAAATTATTTGCTCCATGACCAGAATCCTCCCACTGAGGAATGTTTGTCTTCATGTCCAGCCACATGCAGGTCATTTTTAATGCAATTTTAAAATGTATTTTATTTCAGAATACGCCTTTTGACCTTTGCAAAATACAGTATCTTTCACTTTCAATGCATATAACCCTCCTGATCACAATGAGTTAGAATCATAGAATCGCAAATGTTAGAAAAGACCACCAAGATCATCTAGTCCAATCATCCACCTGCCACCAATTCCGCCCACTAAGCTGTGTCCCTTAGTACAACATCTAAATGTTTCTTAAACACATCCAGGGACAGTGACTCTACCACACCTTGCGCAACCCATTCCAGGGCCTGACCACTCCTTTCAGAGAAGAGATTTTTCCTTACATCCAATCTGGATCTCTCCTGGGGCAATTTGAGGACATTCCTTCTCATCCTATTGCTGTTACCTGGGAGAAGAGGCAGACCTCCACCTCACCACAACCTCCTTTCAGAGAGTCATAGAAAGCAATAAAGTCTTCCCTGAGCCTCCTCTTCTTCAGACTAAACAATCTCAGTTCCTACAGCCACTCCTCCTATGACTTATGCTCCAGACCCTTCACTGCTTCATTGCCCTTCTCTGGGCACACTACTGGGCCTTGATGTCTTCCTTGTAGCAACATGCCCAAAACTGAACAGCTGAACAGAGTTATAGAAAACTTGAGGGAAACAGAGCTATCATGGTCACAGAAGACTCTTTCCAGAACATACAAGTTGTTTTTGTTTTTGTGGGGTTTTTTTGTATTTTTGTCCTTCTTATTCTTTTATAGACATTTTGACAGTTAAAAAAAAAAAAAAATCAAGATAAATGCTGAACAAAAAAAATCATCTGGCCCATAGTACTTCATTGAGCTCAGCTTCATCCCAGAAATGGCCACAGTTATGTCACCTGCAGTTAACTTACACTTTTGTGAGGTTTTATGTAGCATGTAGCCTCATGTTATATTTTCATGAATAGAAAGCATGATAGCAGTGGAGAGACAATTAAGAAAGTCTGGTTTTCATGATTGACAAATATTTCTTATGGTTAATTCATTAATAAATTTAACTTGTGGTACAAAATTATGATATGAGTTTTGCCTGCCCTGTTTTGATTGTAAGACATCTGAGGAAAGATTAAAAAAAAAAGAAGGCATTTAGTGTTTGGTCATAAAATCATTGTAAGCAGAAACCTGAGCCAGCTGAAGCCTTACAGTAAAAAAAAAATACAGTTCTTCACACTATATTGCTTCTGTTGCTACTGTTTAATTGTTTATTACTTTGAAAATGATGTCCCAGTGGTAATATTAAAATCTAGTCCTAGAACAGCCAAGACAAGGTAGAGCTGGAAAAGATCCAGATAGTTTACAGCATCGCATTTTGCAGTGTCAGAGCAGCAAGTGTTTACTTTGTATCTAAAGACATCATAATATCTTGTTTAAATTAAATGATGAAAATATAAACAGATGGAGATAATTTTTTTTAGTGTTTAGACTCATCGTAGTGGAAACAGCTTGCAAAAATAAGGATAAAACTAAACAGATACAGAGGTCTTATCCTGGGAAGCCTAACTTTTACCTTCAATTGCCTGTGCCCATGCTAGCTAGCAAGACAGTTGAGAAGTTCAGCTGCTTAAATTTCAGTTTTTAAACTTCCAGCAAAATAAGTCAACAATATGAAGCAGGTGTGAGGAAACTTCAGCTTTTCTATAAAAAACAATTTCTGAGGAAATGTAGACTGTTGGAGTGCCATGTCTATTTATGGCATCTTTAAGTTTTTTGTAATAGAAGTACCCAAAGAAGTGTTTCGATGCCCAAATCAACTTTGTGTATTTTAGAGATTCATAAAGGGTTCTGTTAGGGGAGAGCTATGATATGTCTCAACTCTTGATCTAATAAATTTACTTACAAAAGCATTGTTAAGTATATATAATATTGTCTTCTGCTTATGATGCAGGTTTTGTACCCAAGATGCTGATACAGCCATTTCTACCACTTTCATCTATAGTACATTGGGGTATGGTGATTTGTACTACATATGCAGGAAGCAACCTACTCTTTGAACATCCCACCCCTTGTCTTACATGAAGATGAACAGTGGCTAGGAGTTCAAATTGTAGTATCATGTCTGCAGTGCATTTTGCTCAATTCTGGCAGCCTGAAGACCCGGATCAACCTTTTTCAGTTCATTTCTGTGAGCTGTGGTTTCAGTTATTCTCAATAAGTGCTTCTTCCAGCTTCTCACTTTACTCTTCTTCCCCAGAAGACAGCCCAGCACAACATCAAAAGAAACACACAATCACTTCACAGGGTTACTACATTTTCCCTTAGTGTTACACCATAGTGCATGGCTGAGATTTTGGCTGGTTGATTCCAGGGAGGAGGCAGTGCCAGCTCGCAAAGGTGGCCATGAGTTTGTAGGAGAAGTTCATTTGACCACTGGGACTGAATGACCAAGGCAGCTAAACACCTCTCTGCCCTGCAGCAGTGATGACCACCTACACTGTATCCAATGCAATATGGATTTCTGATCAGCAAAGTCTAACAAGAAAGCCTCTGAGCCTCTGAAGTTATTAGTTAACCATTTCAAAACCAGTGGGTTGATCATTATTTTACTTCTGAAGTTTGCCAGTATACTTTTCTTCTCTAGTTTCTTGGCCTGTCTCTCAGCTTAACAGTCTGTTAAGGGAAAGTGAGTATCTTCTTTTGGTATACTTAGGTATCAATTACTAGAGTAAGAGATAATGTTACAGACATTTTAAGGATCAGTTATATTCTGTGAAAAGAACTTCAATCTTTTCTTCATGACTTTACTAGCGACACAGCAGTACATGAAACACGTGACTGTAAATACTTAATCTTTTCTTTTTTTAGACCATATTATTCTTAACCATATTTTTCTCAATGAACTTCAAATGCTTCCCAAATTGGGGTATAGGTAACACAGCTTAGCTGCTAAAATCACAGAAGAAGCTGCTACGCCACAAAACATAAGCACAGCTTTTCTTCGTCCTCGAAGATCAAGTCTGTTATGCACTCTCTGATTAAGTTTCACAGCACTGGGCTCTATAGAGCACACTAGCAGAGATTCAATCCATGTCTTGCAGACAAAAGCCCTCCAAACTGTTCAGAAAGTAGTACTGTACTTTTTCTTTGTTATTCCAAATGCAATATTCAAAGCAAGGACTACTCAGAAGCTATCAAGTATGAACAAATGTCTGTTTTCAAGTCCCAGAAGATTGTTGTGGCAGTAGGAGAAATTTAGCATTTCAAATCACTTCAAAATCAATTCTCATTAATGTGCATTTAGCATTCTAAGAAGCCAATATCTGAAACTATATGAAGAAATGACTTATAACACCAAATTGAATTTTTAGAAGGATTTTTTTCAGAACCATCATTCAAGATTCAAGAATAGAGATGGAAGATAAAAGAATCTCAGCATGTGGTTTATCAAATGTAAGATATGACAACATCTGCTGAATGTAGCATACTGTTAGTTTAAGAGAAAACACTTCTTATTTCTCTTCAGCTTGACAGAGAAGCTGTCTTCACAGAGATGTGCCCACATTTTAATTCGGGCTTCAATCCACAGGCAAAAGATAAGTTCATGGCATAAATACATACATATGCATCAGAAGCAACATGGATTATACAATTATGTACTAGGAAAACATAGGAAAAACCTGTGTTCCAAAGAAACCTGCCTGAACACCCAGGAAAATGAATGCAGAGGAAGAAAACTGAAGCATAGTCAGCACTGTTGCTCCACAGGCTTTGGTAAGGCTGCCACAGAAAGCTGCCAGAGCTGATTAATGAGCATCACCTATGGCTGCCTTATGCTGTCCCAAATGCCTTTCACAGCTCTGTGCAAAAGGATGCTTAAATTGTGCTGCAGCACAGCCAGGAGCCACCCACTGCCGGAGCTGCATCCTGACATCCCTCTTTCCTTCCTACCTCGCTCATGCAGTGGTGGGAAGCTGATTTTGCCTGCAATTACAGGGATGTGTTGCTTCCTCTCAGGCCACCTGCAAATAATTCAGAGGCAAAAAATATGCCGTTTCAGTTCATCTCGTACTACCTTGTTCCCTAGTTGACATGAACAAGAAAAAAAGCCACAGAAATCAGATTTCACAGTGCTGTAGTACAAAAGGTTTGCTATATCAGAATAGAAACCTATTAAGAGCAAACAAAAATTAACAACCTCGTTTGGATTGAAGGGGAAAGCAACCATACATCCCAAGCCAGCAAAGCATAGTAGGTGAGTGCTTACCTTCAAGAATGTAGCGTTACAAGTGAGGTGGTATTCCCAAACGTTAGCACATGCTCCCATGTTTATTTAGGCATGAGCTGAAAGGATGAGCTTTGACTTTTCATGCAATAATTTCCACAAGGGATACACTAAAATTGCACTGACTTGTTTGTTTATTTAACAAAGCTCCTTTTATTTGGAAGATACACTGTGCTGCTTATTATGCTATAACAGGAATAAAAATGCTGAACAGGCTAAAGTGACAGATCTGAAGACTGATATATGAAAAGATACATTTCAACAGTTTTTTTCTGCAAGGTTTTGTTCATCCCAGTTTGATCTCCAGAGCAACTAATATCGTGAGTTTAAGAAGCCATGGGTGCAATTCAAAGTTGTATATTGGCTTTCGGGAAGTTGTGGCCTATGTGAAAACACTCAAAATCTTCTTAGGCTGCATCTCCTCTATAGAAGTTGCATTTAACAACCTCACATCCCTTAGGGTGCACTGTCTTTGAAAAACGTTAAAAGTGCTTTTATTGACTTCTTAAATATTTTTTTTTCCTTCATTGCTGTTAAGAAATGAATCCTATTTTGATATTGAATTTAAGCATCGTCTGTACAGGAAGAAGAGTGGAGTACAGGAGAATCTGTAAGAAGTGCAAAACTGTAGGAAAAGTTTGAAATTATCTGTCTAGCTTAACTCAGGAAAAAAAAAAATCAGAAACATAACTCATGTCTGGATTTCTTTAACACTATTAAATAAAGATTAAAAACTCCATGCAAAACCACGGAATATTAGAGACAGACTTTCAAACATGTTTCCAGCAATGCATTTGCTAAATTTGTACACACTTCTTGCCCAAAAGCTCTCATGTTCACTGATTGAGACAGTGTGAACTCCACAAGTAACAGAAGTTAATTTTCCATTTTAGTCAGCAAACATGCAAGGTAGAGCTCTGAACTGACAAGCTGGTGTCTTTTTGTTACAATAGAAAACATATTACTGGTCCAGGAACACATGATAAACTATTAAGTAATGTAGATAATTTCTTGAATTTTGATTAAGGAAGTTAATATACACACTTTGTTCCTTGTCTGGGTAGGTTCCACAGAAAGAAAAAAAGGGAAGAACAGAGGGGAATCCTGGCCTGGAAAGTCATTTAGACATTTGTAGCCTCATTAAATTCAGTCACAACTCACCCATGGCCCCTGTGCAGAAGAGGCAATGTTCTGGGGTAACTAGACTCACAAGATGACAGAGAATCACACATCTGGAAAGAAGAAATGAAACCCTGAATATGCTTATATATAAAGAGCTCATTACATTATTTATAAGTCTTCTTCATAAATTCAGGCTCATTTCAGAATTCCCCACATAAATTAGAGCTACTGTTGAGCTGTGAAGAAAGGAGTCACCTTGAGATCATAGGAGGGAACAGACAGAATTTACTTCTTCCACTTTCTTGTGGGGGGCTTCAGGTATATTTTGGTAAATATATTGTTTGACCAACTCATCAAGTAATTCACTTCCTGTAGACAGTTTTCTCCAGTTATGGCACCCCCTTCACATTTTTTTGAGGTGGTGGATGTTTAAAGTCTCTAAGATTAGGACTGGTTTCAATCCAAGTTTATGAAGATGCTTTCATGTTACTGCTTCTATTTGTACGGAGTAATTACAAAAAGATTTCCTTAACCCTTACCCATTGATCCCTAAGAAGCCTTAAGAGCAGCTTTTCCATGATAGAGTCCAGCCCACTGTACTTGCAGAACACTTTCTAATGCTTTTTAACCTTGTGTCATTTGGACTTCCCTTTCCAAACAGACGAATTTCAGTAAGTGACTCATTAGCATTACACAAGAGAAGAATCCTTATTTTTTTTTTCTTTTAAAACCACCGTATCCTTTGCTATCTATCTCTGGTGTTTGGTCTGATACTACAGCCACTTCAGTAAATTGAAGCTCTTCCACAGATCTCTACTCCAAATCAGCGCCAGCCTCAATTCTTTGGCTGAGGCAAATGCCAGACATTGTTTATACAGTGGTAATCAACATGGTAAATTTAGAATATACCAGAATAAATTATGATAAATTTGCTGCCTCAGGATAAAGATAACATACGGGTAGAGTCAGTGGTTATCACTTAAAAAAGGGGAAAATTGATGAACAGACATTTTTTTCCTTTCAGGCTATCAAAATAAATGTTTTTCCCCCCCTGGGATTTGTAGAAAAAGAAGATGGGACATGTGGATCTCATGAACTCGGATGCTAAATACAGCTACAACTTTTGAAAAACTGACTTCCTATATTTCAAGTTGAACTCCACATTTGTTCCTTACCATTAAGGGGTTGTTTTCCCCCTTTTTTTTTTTTTTTTTTTTT